>VIEB01000183.1:412840-437106 GCA_006547085.1 Malus baccata | reverse complement strand
ACAATGGAATTTGATGGGGAGATTATTAATTTTAACATTTCTGAAGCTATGAAATTTCCTAAAGATGATCATTCTTGTTTTTCTATTGATATATTGGATGAATTGGCGCAGGATTATCTTGATATGTTGGAAGACGATCCACTCGAAACGACAATTACACAAGGATTTGGCACGAAACCCAACATGGCCGTACCAAATGATGAACATGCCGAGCTTGTGGCTGCCATTGAATCATTGCCAAAACATCATGGTAAGCCATCTAACCAAATTCCAATTCCCGTTTCCACTAATACGTTACCTTCTGTGATTCAGGCCCTCGTTCTTGAGCTTAAACCGTTGCCGGATCATTTAAAGTATGCTTTCTTGGGAGAGGAAGAGACGTTGCCCATCATTTTCTCTTCATCACTCACGGAATTAGAGGAAGAAAAGTTGATTCGGGTGTTGAAAGAGCACAAAACAGGCATCGGATGGACATTGGCCGATATTAAGGGAATTAGCCCTACAACGTGCATGCATCGCATCTTTCTAGAGGAGGGGGCTAAACCAACTCGAGAGGCTCAACGCCGACTCAACCCTCCAATGATGGAAGTCGTGAAAAAGGAGATTATAAAGCTTCTCGATTGTGGGGTGATTTATCCAATTTCGGATAGCCGTTGGGTCTCACCGGTTCAAGTTGTCCCAAAGAAGTCCGGAGTCACTGTGGTGAAGAATGCCGAGGACGAGCTTGTACCAACCCGTATTCAAACAGGTTGGAGAGTATGCATTGACTATAGGAAGCTCAACAACACCACAAGGAAGGACCACTTTCCACTACCCTTCATCAATCAAATGCTAGAAAGGTTAGCCGGTCATTCTTTTTATTGTTTTCTTGACGGTTATTCGGGATATAATCAAATTGTCATAGCTCCGGAAGACCAAGAAAAGACCACCTTCACGTGCCCATTTGGTACTTTTGCTTACCGCCGCATGCCATTCGGTTTATGCAATGCACCGGCCACGTTCCAACGATGCATGGTAAGTATTTTTTCAGATTTTATTGAGAAGATTATTGAGGTATTTATGGATGATTTTAGTGTCTTTGGCGATTCGTTTGATGGTTGCTTGGAAAATCTCACATTAATCTTAAAACGATGCATGGAAACTAACCTCGTTTTAAATTGGGAAAAGTGTCACTTTATGGTAAAACAAGGCATAGTTTTAGGGCATATTATCTCTGAAAACGGCATTGAGGTGGATAAATCCAAAATAGATCTAGGACGTCACTTACCTTCTCCGACTTCGGTTAGAGAGGTTCGTTCGTTTCTTGGTCATGCAGGATTTTATCGTAGGTTTATCAAAGATTTTTCGAAGATAGCACAACCTCTTTGCCGTCTCCTACAAAAAGAAGTGGCGTTTGAATTCACCAAGGAGTGCACGGCATCATTCAATCAACTCAAGGAGTTGTTAACCACGGCACCCATCATTGTTCCACCAGATTGGAGCCTACCTTTCGAGCTTATGTGCGATGCATCCGACTACGCTTTAGGGGCTGTTTTGGGACAAAGGAAGGACAAAAAGCCACACGTCATCTACTATGCCTCACGGACGTTGAATGATGCACAATTGAACTATTCCACTACAGAAAAAGAACTTCTTGCCGTTGTTTTTGCTTTAGATAAGTTTAGATCATATCTAATTGGTACTAAAATAATTGTTTTCACTGACCATGCAGCATTGAAGTACTTGCTCACCAAAAAGGAGGCCAAGCCACGGCTAATTCGGTGGATGTTGCTACTTCAAGAGTTCGACATAGAGATTCGTGATAAGAAGGGAAGTGAAAACGTGGTGGCTGACCACTTGAGCCGTATGGTGCATGAGGAGGATGTCGTGCCTATCATAGAGACATTCCCAGATGAGCAACTGATGTCCGTCAAGGTAAGTGAACCGTGGTATGCTGATTTGGTGAATTATTTGGTGTCTAAACATGTTCCTAGTGAATTACTTAAACACCAATGTGATAAATTGAAGAAAGAGGCACGGTTTTATGTGTGGGATGACCCGTATTTATGGAAATATTGCCCTGACCAAGTTATACGTAGGTGTGTGCACGATTCTGAGTTTAATGCTATTCTAACCTTTTGTCACACTTATGCTTGTGGGGGACACTTTGGCACTAGATTTTATTAGAACTAACATTTTTGCAAGGTTTGGCATGCCACCAGTGATCATTAGTGATGGAAGGTCACACTTTTGCAACCGGACCATTGAGGCGTTATTGAGGAAATACAATGTCAATCATAAGGTTTCTACGCCTTATCATCCTCAAACGAATGGCCAAGCCGAGGTTTCCAACCGTGAAATCAAGCAAATCCTAGAGAAGACCGTTGGGCCAACGAGGAAGGATTGGAGTTTACGGTTAGATGATGCACTTTGGGCGTATCGTACGGCGTACAAGACACCCATTGGAATGTCCCCCTTTCGGCTTGTCTATGGCAAACCGTGCCATCTCCCCGTTGAGTTGGAGCACAAAGCTCATTGGGCCGTCAAGAAGTTTAACATGAACCTCGATGAAGCGGGGAGTCACCGGAAGTTCCAATTGAATGAGCTTGATGAGATACGGCACGAGGCATACGAGAACGCAAGCATTTACAAGGAAAAGACCAAGGCGTTCCATGATAAGATGATTAGAGGCAAAACGTTCGCAATTGGGCAGAAAGTGCTATTGTTCAATTCCCGTTTACGTTTGTTTCCCGGTAAGTTACGTTCCAAGTGGATTGGACCTTTTGTTATTACTAATGTTTTTGTTCATGGTGCAGTCCAAATCCAAAGCTTGAAAACGGGACACGAATTCAAGGTGAACGGGCATCGTTTGAAGCCATACTACGAGAACTTTGAGGAGCATACCGTGGATGACATTCCTTTGCATGCCGTAGACTCCATTGAGGAGTGAATGGGTTCTTCGTCCGGCTGTATGACGTTAAAGCAAGCGCTACTTTGGAGGCAACCCATGCATGCAACAAAGGAAGACATAGAGAGCACTCCAAATTCCAGATTTGCGTTCCTAAACCCTTCCCTTTGTTGTTATTTTCATTTATGCCATGTTAAATTGCTTAGTTGCTGTTTTGTTTGTTTGTTTGTTATTTGTGTTAGTATATGCTTGAAACATTGAGGACAATGTTTGATTTAAGTGTGGGGGGGGTAACCAAAGTGTTTTGATGCAAATTCGTAGGGTTTTCTCACTCATAATTTCTAATGTTGTTTTTCACTGTTTTTAAGCTGTTTTGTTGTGTTTTAGTGTGTTTTGAGTCAAAAATTCGAAAATCCCATAAAAATTTGAAAATTTGTTTTAAAAACCCAAAAGGAGTTGTTTTTGTGTGTTTGTTTGTGTCTTAGGGTACCTTCCAACACAATGATGAGGATTCGGTTGTAATTGCATGACGGTTAAAGAAAGTTATAAACATGGATAAAAGTTTGATTTACTCTTTGGTTTATGCTTGGTTGTGGTTATAACTTATGAATTCATTTGTAATCATAAAGGAAAAATTAGTTTTTGTAACATGCTTGAAGGAAGGAACTCAAATTAACGCTACAACCTTGTGAGACTTGAGCCTAAACGTTTATTTGGAGAGTCAAAATCTATGCATTCTTTGTTTTCTAAAGTCGTTGCATGATCTCATTATTCTTTGCTTGGTTGCTACTTAGAAGGTGTTTCATCATTTAGTTCCAAACACTAGAACTCATGCCCATTTCATTCAAAGCATGTTATTGATTAGCATAACACATATTCAAGATAAAGTTGTGTAGTGACCACCACCTTAGCCAAAAAGCCGTGAATCCCTATGTCATTTGTTTTTGTAGGTTTAACCCCATTGAGCCTTATTTAGCCTATATTGTTTGTCAACCCACGTTATGCTTACCTAGCCTAGATTAGGACCATCCATACCCTTGTTCTTAAAGCATAGTAAGCATGACGTAAAATGAATTCCTTTTGATTGAGGGTGTGCAGAAAACAAGTGTGGGGGAAGTATTTTTCATGAAGAATTGTGTGCCATAGGCACGGGTAGAAAGAAGAAAAGAAAAATGTTGTGAAAAATGGTGTGGATTGTTGAAGAAGGGGTCCAAAACATTGAATTTGACCCTAAGTGTTGCATGAATTTCCCCTTTGAGTTTAAAAGTTGATTCTTGCACCCAAAAGTGAATTCTAAGGGTCGATTTCAATGCTTTGCTTACTATCACTTTAAGAACGTTTGTTTTCCTTATCCTTTCTTTGTTAGCCAATACCCCAAGCCCCGTTACCACCTTTAACTTCTATCTTGAGTGTTATGTGTTTCAATTTGCGGAGTTTGAATTTGATATGAGCATATGATGTCACTGGTTCTCGCATCTAAGTAGTAGCATTCCATTCATGAGATCATATCTCAACATGCTTATTAACTCTATAAATTGTGTTCTTTGTTATACATATATGTGAGCAGTCGTTTTTATATCTACATCAATTCTCTCACATATAACTAGTATAGGGTGTATAGTTAGAAAATCTGAGTGAAAATAGAGTGCATATCTTGTAAGGATTGAGGGAATTCTCTAAGGCATGTTACTACATTCAAAACATTGTTTTAATTGGTTAATTGTGAACTAGTATGTAGCAAATGTTGGAAGGTTAGGTTATGTTTTGTTTGTTTTATTTTGCTCGAGGACTAGCAAAAGCTAAGTGTGGGGGAATTTGATAGACGCATATTTATGCGACTTAGTTAACTAGTTTTCTTGCATTTACGTTATTAGTTCTTAGTTATTTTAGTACTTTAAGCCATTTTCGTGTGTTTGTAGGTCCAAAGGGCTAAGGTAGCAAGAAAGTGCATTTTGGTGCATTTTGGAGCAGTTTTGAGCTTGGAATGGATTACATATGATATGAGCAAGATGGATGGACGAATTTGAAGACAAAAGAGGCTAAGAACATGCTAAAAATCTGGTGAAACAAATACAAGTTGCAAGAAGGGATAAATTTCTAGAAGGATTGGCCAAAACTTCACTCAAAACACATCAATGCCGTGGCTTTTACTTCCACCTCCACCAGAAATTTGAGTAATGATGCAATGCTTAACTCACCATGACATGTGAGTGGATGATGCAATGCTTAAATCACCATGACATGTGAATGGATGACTCAATACCTAACCCACCAACAATTCCCACTCTTTGCCATGCTCACCTACTCAATTCCACCAACATTTTGTGTTAAACAAGTCCATCCTCTTCCTATAAATACCATGGCATCAACCTCATTCAAATCATCCAGAAATTAACCATTCTCCAAGCCTTTCCTTGCCTCTCCTACATATCTAAACCCCTTCCCATCCATTCCTCCAAATAACCAACCCTTCAACATCATTCCAACCTTGTTGTTGCGGCAAAGAGAAGGAGAAAAGTCCTTAGACGCACTTGCTATCCAACATGGATCGTTGGAACGTTTAGGTGCTTTCTTTCCTTTGTTTTTCAATGTTTAAATTTGTTTATCTTTGTTTTGTAATAATGAGGAACTAAACCCCCCTTGGCTAGGGGGGGATTCGAAACCATGTTAATGCTTGCAATATGATTTGATTACTTTTAATTGCGTTTCATAAGTTATGAATTCGATTTACTTATCTATTTGATTGATAACATGTTTATGTATGTTGATTAGGGATGCATACTTAGTTTGCATGCATAAATATGATGCTAGAGTATAAGGGAATTTCACCTAATCGTTATGAACTTATATCCATGAGTAGTAAAAGTCGCTAGTCACGATTGTGTTAAGTAAATCCTTGGTAAGAGTAACATGCGTATTCCATAGTTATGAATGCCTCGTCAATGCTTATGATTTCCATTGAACTTAATGATCTTTGATATGTGTCTCTATCATGCGTATTCCATAGTTAGGGTCCTTGATAAGAATAATTTGGTTGTAATGCGTATTCCATTCAATTCAATTAATATAGGGAAATCTGACAATTAATTTATGCAATTCATGGTTAATTTGGGGCGTTGAGAATTAATAAGTTATTGAAATGCAATTGGAAATCATTTTGTATGCAAGCAAGGCATGTGTGGAGAAGAACCCCTTAGCTAGCCTTCCATTATCTATTCAACCCAAATTTGTTTAAAATCTATTTAAGTTTTTAGTTTATTCGTTTTTACTTTCAACTTCACCAAACTCAAATCCCCCTTTTACTTTCTTGTTTTAAATTCTTTTGTTTACATTTTTAACTTTGTTTCTTTTTGTTTTTGAGTCAGTTTAGAGGTTTTAGCAAGCCCTCCTAATCCCCGGTTTAGAACGATCCCTACTTACATACTTTGCTACAATTGTCAAAAGAGGGTTTTATTTGTGTGCTTATATAATTCGCATAAAAAATCCTGCATGACCAAGAAACGAACGAACCTCTCTAACCGAAGTCGGAGAGGGTAAGTGACGTACTAGATCTATTTTGGACTTATCCACGTGAATGTCGTTTTCAGAGATAATATGTCCTAAAACTATGCCTTGTTTAACCATGAAATGACACCTTTTCCCAATTAAGAACAAGGTTAGTTTCAACGCAACGTTTTAAGATCAAACTTAGATTATGCAAGCAACCATCAAAAGAATCACCAAAGACGCTAAAATCATCCATAAAAACTTCAATTATTTTCTCTACATAATCGGAAAATATGCTCATCATGCATCTTTGAAATGTAGCAGGCGCATTACATAAACCAAAAGGCATGCGACGATATGCAAATGTACCAAATGGACATGTAAAAGTGGTTTTTTCTTGGTCCTCGGGTGCAATGACAATTTGATTATAACCAGAATAACCATCAAGAAAACAATAGAAAGCATAACCCACTAACCTCTCAAGCATTTGGTCAATGAATGGCAATGGGAAGTGGTCCTTCCTCGTGGTGGCGTTTAGCTTCCTATAGTCGATGCACACCCTCCAACCGGTTTGAATGCGTTGAGGAACAAGCTCATTCTCGGCATTAGTTACCACTGTCACTCCGGATTTCTTTGGTACGCATTGCACGGGTGAAACCCACCTACTATCCGAGATTGGATAGATAACTCCACAATCTAGAAGCTTTATGATCTCTTTTTTCACAACTTCCATCATAAGAGGGTTAAGACGGTGTTAAGCCTCTCGAGATGTTTTAGACCCCTCCTCCAAAAGTATGTGATGCATGCACGTTGTTGGGCTAATTCCCTTGATGTCGGCCAATGTCCATCCAATGGCCGTTTTGTACTCCTTTAGCACCCTCACTAACTTGCTCTCTTCTAGTGCCGCGAGTGAGGATGAGATAATGACGAGCAATGTCTCATCTTCTCCTAAGAAAACGTATTTCAGGTGACTAGGCAACGGCTTAAGTTCAAGTTTAGGTGGCTGCACAACTGAGGGAAGCAGTTTATTAGTCGAAACTGAACTTAAAATAGGTTTCAAAAACTTACCGGATTGTGATGGCAATGACTCAAGGGCAGCCACCATCTCAATGACTTCCTCACTAGGGGGCACGGCAATGGACTCCTCATTCTTGCCGTGGGGTTCCTTGGTGGTTGTTTCAATGTTTTTCATGTCCATTCCTTGTGCAATGACCAATTCAAGTGCATCGTCCTTCAAATTGTCAAAATGGTCCTGCACCAAAGAATCAATTACGTCAATAGAAAAACATGAATGATTTTCATTAGGAAACTTCATAGAATCAGAGAGATTGAAATTGATAACTTCCCCATCAAATTCCATCGTCAAAGTGCCATTAAATACGTCAATCTTCGTACGAGCAGTTTTCATAAATGGCCTTCCAAGGAGGATGGGCAATGACTGGGCATGGTCCGATTCGTCCATCTCAAGTACATAGAAATCCGCCGGGAAGATCAAATGATTAACCTGCATCAGAACATCTTCCAAAACTCCCTTTGGATAGGCATTAGATCTATCGGCCAATTGTATGATTACCCCATCGTTTTTCAACTCTCCTAGGTTCATAGATGCATAAATTGAATATGGCATAACATTTATTGATGCACCTAAGTCTAGCATGGCAGATTCAAACCTAGTATTACCAATGACACAAGGAATCGTAAAACTACCCGGATCTTTGCATTTAGGGGGCAGTTTGCGTTGCAAAATGGCCGACACATTCTCCCCTACTTTCACAACTTCCTTGGTCGAAATCCTCTTTCTTGTGGTGCAAAGTTCCTTTAAGAACTTGGCGTACCTAGGGACTTGCTTGATTGCGTCCAAAAGGGAAATGTTGACTTGAACTTTCCGGAATGTCTCTAAAATGTCCTTTTCAGCTTCTTCTTTCTTTGTTTGCTTAAACCTATTTGGAAAAGGAGCATTCGAAGGAAAAACATTAGTAGGAACTGAATTTGACACGTTCTTACCTTCCTTGGACGAATTGGATAGTTTAGGCCCACTTAAAGCTTGCGGCATTGGTGTGTCCACCCTTGCCGTGGCCTTCCCTTGTTCCTCCTCTTCAATTATCAACTCGTCCACCTCGTTAGAACGTGATTTGGAAGGTTGGGGGTCAGATCCTACTTGCTTCCCACTCCGCAAAGTTATGGCTTTTGCAGATTCGAAACCACCCTTTGGATTCACTACGGTTGAGCTAGGCAACTTGCCTTGCTCACGAAACTGCCCCATAAACTCGGCAATTTGTCCCACTTGCTTCTCCAACTCATCCATCTTCTTGTCCCTAGTTTGCATGCTCTGCGCCATAGAAGTTAGTAAATTCAAAATCTGATCATTATCAATAGAAGTACCTGACTTTTGGGCAGGTTGTGCTTGGGGTTGACTTGGTGCAAACGGCTTTTGATAGAAACCCGGGGGTTGTTGCCTAAATCCGCTTTGTTGTTGGCCTTGTTGGGGTTCTCGCCATTTGAAATTTGGATGATCACGCCAACCGGGATTGTAAGTATTAAAAAATGGGTCATTCCTTGGTTGGTATTGGTTGCCAAATCCCACGGCATTGAGGGTCTCCCACTTTCCATTTTCTATCAACTGTGGGCACTTGTCCGTAAGGTGGTCTTGCATGGAACACACGCCACAAGCTGCCACATTTCGCACTTTTGGACCTTCCACCACCTGAGAAAACAAAGTAATAAGGTTAGCCATTTGATTTTGAAGTTCGGTTATGGCACTTACCTCATTGACTTGATGTGGTCGTGGGTTACTCCTTTGTCCAACGCCTTCGTATTGTTGAGCATTCGACGCACGGTTGGAAATTAAAGTCTTTGCTGCCGTGGGGGTCTTGTCCACCAAGGCTCCTCCTGCCAAGGCATCTAGCATTTGACGTTCGATAGGTAGTAGCCCCTCGTAGAAGTATTGCAAAAGAAGTTCCTCCTTCATCTGATGATGTAGATAAGAAGCAACAAGAGATTTAAAACGTTCATAATAAGTAGGAAAAGATTCACCTTCCTCTTGTTGAATTCCACTTATCCTTTTCCGTAGGAGGATGACTCGAGAAGTTGGGAAAAACTTCTCCAAGAAGGCCCGTTTCATGCTTTCCCATGATGTGACGGTTCCGGGCGCCAATTCGTACAACCAATCCTTCGCCTTTTCCAAGAGAGAAAAAGGGAAGGCTTTCATCTTCAAAATACTCTCATCGACATTGACGGGGGTCATGCTCGAACACACCACCTCAAATTCTTTCAAGTGTTTGTTAGGATCTTCCATGGACAACCCATGGTACTTCGGAATGTGGTGTAACAAGCTTGACTTCAATTCAAATTCTTCTGTCTTTCCTCGGGCTGCTGCGGGGTATTGGATGCATAGAGGCGCGGCATTGTCCAATCCCGAGGCTGAAAGTTCTTTGATTGTTCGATTGTCCACTTCCATGTCTTTTTCTGTCTCCTCCTTTTCTTCAAATTCGGATTCAGAACTAGAACTAGGTGGACTAGGTTCTGGTACTTTCCTTTTCCTTCTCAAAGTTCGTTCAAAATTGTTGTCAAACTCCGATATATGTGCACGAACTGGTTGAGAACTACGAGTCATAAACTAGTACCTGAAATAAACAAAATCAAATAAAATTAAAACTAAAATTAAAACACACAAAAAAAAGAAATAAAAAGAAACAATGGGGATTTAGCAAAGTTGCTAATCCCCGGCAACGGCGCCAATGTACAACTCTTGAAGGTTTGTAATTATGTTTAGAACATAATGGTTGGTTGACAAAAATAGTCCATCAACATGGACTTATGATGATTTTGAATCATTGAGTGTTGAAGTGATAAACCACTTAACGAGACGGATACTAGGCAAGGACTTCACCTTTGTGTCCCTGTCCTAATGGTTCACTATGTTTATTGTAAACTATGTAGTGAACAATAAACCACATGCTCTCCAAAATTGTTTGATGTGTATAACACAATTGAAAAAGGTTTCAAGAGAGATAGTGGGAGTTTAGGGACCATGACTAATGTAGTCAAAGGTGAAAGTCAAATAAAGAAGATAAATAACTCCAAGGGAACAAACTTTCTTTATGAAAGGATGGACATTGGAAGGGGTATTTGCAAGAAATGTATTGCAAGTGTCAAGAACACACCTTTCAAAGGTGTTGTAAAAGGTTCTTGAATAGTTCAAAACAGTTGGTTCTTCTACTTGAATGTTTGATTCCGTATTAGTAACTATGTTTTACAATCGTTGTAAAAGTGTGGCTAATAAAAAGTAGAAGATTAATGAGAGAAGAGAAAGTACTTCACATTCGGAAAGTGAATAAAATATAGATTTCTGCGAAAGCAGTTAGTACTTACTTCCTCATATGAACTACCAAAGAAATTGGAAAAACATAGATTGTCTTTATATTCCAATTTTAAGGAACTAAATTCCGTCACTATGTGAAATGGATAAATGTTTTGTTTGACAAAACAATGTTCTTTATTAATCAATGATTGGATTATGGTAATCTAATTAATTATCTCTATAGTAGAGATAATATGGTAGTGTTAACTGTTTAGAAAATAATGATGCTTAAAACCCAAAAGGTTGCAAGGTAGTGACTAATCCCAACTAAAGTTGTGATACCTCTAAAACATAAATTACGAGTTGGTCATAGATGGACGCTTTGGATCGTTAGATCCGGATCCAATACCTTCTTGTTAAAATTGTATAGAGGTGAAATGTTCGAATCTTTATTCTTTTGGAAAGAAGAAAGAATCACAAGGATGTTGAGGTTAATTCACTTAGATGTTAGTGGCACTTGTCCACAAACATAATACTACTCATGTTGGATAACATTCACCGAAGATCACTCTCGGTTGGACTATAGTTTATTTTGAATAAACACAAGTCCGAATACTTTGCAAAATGTTTCAAAGAATTCAAGTAATGTAAGTTGATGAGTAAGACGTCTAAAGTATTTACCTCCTTAGATTTGATCCAAGATAAGGTAACACTTTAGAACAGTTTCCTTGATAAATATCAAGGAAATAAGCATCATAAGATAATGTATTTCTCCATTAGGAGAAGATCGAACTTGAATAAGATTTAGTTCGTTAGATGTTATCTGTTACCCATATATAGGATATATACTTCTAAAACAATATGATTGTCAATGAGAAGATCTTCCAATATTTTCATGACTCCATAAGATGTAGTTGGAAAGAAAGACAAATCTTAAAGCATGTTAAGATTTGGGGTTGTGTGCTAATAAACAATATTTGTTTGATAACAATCTTGTAGGATATCCTTAAAATAACTTTTGGATATCGCTTCTATAAACCAACTAACAAATGTTGTTTTGTTGGGTAGTTCATTGTAATTCTACAATGTGATTTGCCTAAAAGCAAATGAACGAGAGATAGAACTCAAAGAATGGGTTCTTTGAGAGACAAGAAAGTAATCAACAAATATAACAACCTAGTTCCTATACCACAAGCTCCAAGGTAGTCGATAAGGATTTATAAACCGTCTCAGTTGAATGGTTTTGAACTTTATGACTATGTCATAGAGTTGCACCTCTTAATTCGAAAGAAATAAGAATGAAAATCCTTATGACTACATTGAGTGCATATACGATATATACTCAAGAAAATGGTAAAGTACCATTTGACTCGAAATAATGAAACCTTCAAAGCTAATTAGTAGCTTAAGGTGACTACAATCAAATAGAATGGTTGACTTTAAAGGAACCATTTTTGACGTAGTCTTAGTTTCAATAAATTCGAAGATTGCTAGCTACAACTAAATGGTGATTCAATGTTTAGACATAATATGGGTTTCCGAAACCATTATTAAGATAGTCTTGATAATATATGTCTAAAAATATAAATCACAAGACATGTAAGTTGTAGAAATCCATCCATCATGGATCTTAGCAAGTTAGTGGGAGCTATTTGCATTTTATGAGAAAAAGGATCAAATCGTTTGATTTCTCATAAAGATGTAAATGAATCTTTTGTTTACTAGTTTTACAAAAGATTAGTGGGAGTTAATCATGTTCCTAAAATTTAAATATATATGATATATTAATTTTGGAAATGAAAAGAATACTTCTTCGTTAAAGTTATGACTTTAATACATTATATGAAGATAGAATGTATATGGGAGATATAGTCTATATACATGGGATGGAAATCTATAATGATATATTTCATGATATAATTGGATTATATCAATCCCTAATAATAGACAATGGATGCTAGGGAGTTTCTCATATGATGATAAACTTCAAATAGAAGGACGATTCTAGTGAGACTAGCAAGTTGCCCTTCTCAAAGGGAACGTACCCTTTGACTCCCAAAGAAATAATGCGTAAATAGAATCCTTTATGCGTAAGCAGAAAGGTGATTTATGTATTTCATATTGTATGAAAAACATTGATATGAGTTGTACCTAGAACGGTACAAGACGATATCAGTGCAAGCCCAGGATCAGAACCATGGCAACTGTCAAGTGAATCCTTAAGTATTTGAGAAATACTAAAGGATAAATTCCTCAAAGATCGAGGAAGAATCAGAGTAACGTAATGGAAGCGTAAATGTATTAGATTATGAATCTAATCCATCATTGGATGTTTCTTCATTATGAATGAAGAGATAAACGAATATCTCTTTATTATGACTAAAGAGATATTTGGATGGAAACATTAAAGTAATGACTTTAGTGTGTTCCATTATGAATGCAAGATATATTGCCATATAGAAGTTTACAACAATGTTGTTTGGATGGGAAAGTTCATTTATGAACTCTCTATTCGGTTCCAACCAGAAAGTGTATGACACTAATGGGGCGATAGCTCAAGCCTGGGAATCAAGGTCTCATCAAGATCCGAACACAAATGAGAGACTGAACCACATGATTGAGAATCATGTATAATGGTGACGTCGTTATTCTCAAGGTTGCTTCTGTGGATAACACATATAGATGTCCACTGATATGAATCTAATCCATCATTGAGTGTTTCTTCATTATGAATGAAGAGATAGACGAATATCTCTTTATTATGACTAAAGAGATATTTGGATGGAAATATTAAAGTAATGACTTTAGTGTGTTCCATTATGAATGCAAAATATATTGCCATATAGAAGTTTACAACAATGTTGTTTGGATGGGAAAGTTCATTTATGAACTCTCTATTCGGTTCCAACCAGAAAGTGTATGACACTAATGGGGCGATAGCTCAAGCCTGGGAATCAAGGTCTCATCAAGATCCGAACACAAATGAGAGACTGAACCACATGATTGAGAATCATGTATAATGGTGACGTCGTTATTCTCAAGGTTGCTTCTGTGGATAACACATATAGATGTCCACTGTCTAGGCCTACTATTCAGCCATTTATGAAATGACTTCAGAAGAGGTATCATCATGATGACCAAGCTGATTGGCTCTAGTGCAAGTGGGAGATTGTTGGAAATGTGCCCTAAAGCCAATCATATGATGATACTTTACGGACATTTCACATGTTAAACTAATCTAGTTTTACATATAAAGGGCAAAGATTATTGTTTGAGCCGTCTCATATAAATGTTATATGCTTAAACAATAAAGTCCAAGGAATATGTGATTGGGAGAATGTAATCTAATGAAGTTAGATTCATGAGACCATTCTTTCGTAGACACATCCTAAATGTTCCTGATCATAGGATTGCCAATTGGGCATTGACAGTCCATTAAGATCGGTACGTACTATGTCTTCTCTCAGGGAGAGTGATTAGTCTCGAGTCATTGGTGTGTGTGACATCAAGACAAGTACGGTAGGTGCTCAATAGAGAATGAGTTCACTGAACGCGATCAATGAAGAGTTCTCATATTCCATGTCACATGAGAACTCATGGTTGAGATAATGCAAATTAGTCCTTTGACCTGAGGCATCATAGTTGTCTTGTGGTTAAGACCTTGATCTTTGATTATGTCAAAGTCACTCCATCAGGAGGGTGTCCACGGCATCGTTGGGGTCAAGTGACTTAGCTATGGAGACAAGTGAATGCGCAACAAGGGATCTCTAACCTTCAAACCGTTTGAGGGAGAATACTCTATGATATGATTAAGAATCTTTGGCCAAAGTATGAATGAGATTTTGGAATGCGTTCCAAATCACATTCAAGGTAATCATATAAGCACAAGACACACATTGGATAGTAGACATGAGAAAATAAACTATCAAACCAAACAATGTGGTCAAGAGTATTAGATTAGAGAAGGACCGTATTGCATTTGTAATCCCGAACTGAATAGGTTCTCTAACCTCTTCTGATTAGCTTGGGTAACCATGATATGCTGCTAGGTGTCACTCATGGTTTGTGGAAGCCCTAAACGTGTGTAATCACTAAAGGGAGAATTGAAAATAGTTTCAATTCACAATCGATGAAAAATGGTTTTAATCGCCCACTACCTCGCTAAAAGGAACCTAATGGATCGCACACCATAAGAGGTGGAGATTGGAGATTAAACGGAAATGAGTAAGAATGATTAAATGGTTTAATCATTTAATTATGGCAAGGATTAATTAATATGTTAATTAATCAAACGAATAAGTTCGTTGAAGACCTTCGGGATAGTTTTGGACCTTAAGGCCCAATGGGCTTCGAACATCAAGCCCATTAACTTAAGTTGTATGACAATTTAATGAATAAAGATTCATTAAAGCCCAAAAGCCCAAAAATCCTTAGATGGCCGGCCATGAAGAATGAATTAGGGTTTTGGTTGTTTAGGTCACTTAAAGAAGTGACTATATAAATGACTTTATAACTAAAATTCATTAAGTGAAAAATAAGGGTTTATTTTTGGGGAAAATTGGTGAGAATTGTCTCTCCATTTTCTCTCTAAAGAGGCCAACACCTTGGAGGGTACATCTAGCAATCCTACTACTCCAAGGTCACTCATTTTCTTCTACAATCCAACTTGGTGAAGAGACTTAGAGGTTCTCAATTTTGGGAACTTGGAGAACCTATTCTTCCATCCAAATCCATGGATCTAAGAAGCAAGGAATGAAGGCCCTATCTCTTTGGGTGATTAGCCTTTGCTTATGCAAAGAGGAATCTACAAAGGTATTAATTTCAACTCACTTTGTTTTTGAGTTGATTCATGATTCACCAATCTACTAGGCTTTGAATTTCTTGGTTGATGTTTTGATTTTAAGTGCATGCTAGCATGATTCCGCCTTTAATTGTTAATTGCATGCTTGTTGATGTTGCTTAAATGAACATGTTTTCACAAAATATTTCCTTCACAAATTAACCCTCAGATTTTCCTTTACTTATTGAATTGGATGAATGCATGCGACAATCCAAATTATTCTCTAAAAGTCCCCTATATGAATGCATAATAGAGATACAATCAGAGATCATTACGTTCAATGAAAATCATAAGTGTTGACGAGGCAATTGTAACTATGAATGCATGATACGTTTGCCAAGAATTCAATTAACGCGATTGTGACAAGCAACCTTCAACACTCATGAATATAAACTTGTAACAATTAGGTGAAACTCATTTATCTTCTAGCATCTAATTTATGTATGAAAACTAAGTATGCATCCTTAATAAACATACAAGAATCAGTTATGAAGAAAATAGATAATTGAATTGCAATCACAACTTATCAAATCACAATTGGAAGAAATCAATTCATATCACAAGCATGTTCATGGCTTCAAACTTCCCCCTAACTAAATAGGGGTTTAGTTCCTCATGTTCACAAAACAAAGATAAACAGAATTATACATGGAAAACAAAAGAAAGAAAACACCTAAACGTTCCAACGATCCATGTTGGATAGCAAGCACGTACAAGAACTTTCCTCTTCTTCTTTGCTGCAACACAAGGTTGGAGTGATGTTTTGAAGGGTTGGTTATGTGCAGGAATGGATGGGAAGGAGTTTAGATATGTAGGGAGAGGCAAGGCAAGGCTTGGAGAATGGTTAATTTCTGGATGATTTTAATGAGGCTGCTGCCATGGGTATTTATAGGGAGAGGATGGACTTGTTTAATTCAATTTTCTGGTGGAAAACAAGTAGGTGACACACGGCAAGAAGGTGGAGAATAATGGTGGGTTAGGTCTTGAATCATCCACTCAATTTCTGTGCATAATCTACTCATTTTCTGTTGAGTTGGGGATGAATCATCCACTCAAATGTCATGGTGAGTTAGGCATTACATCATCTCAAATGTCATGGTGAGTTAGGCATTGCATCATCACTCAAATTTCTGGTGGAAAGCAACAAGGATGCACGGCAATGATGTGAATTTTTGTGATTTTAGGGATGAATTATCTACTCAATTTCCTAGTGGGTTAGGTATTGAACAATCACTAAAATTTCTGGTGGAAGTGAGTCAATACCCACGACATTGATGAATTTCTGGGGTAGGCATGGTTTTGAGTGAAATTTTGGTCAATCCTTCTAGAAACCTATCCCTTCTTGCAACTTGTATTTGTTTCACCAGATTTTTAGCATGTTCCTAGCCTCTTTTGACTTCAAATTCGTCCATCCATCTTGCTCATATCATATGTAATCCATTCCAAGCTCAAAACTGCTCCTGAAAGCTCCAAAATGCTCATTTTTGCATACTTTGACAATAAAACCTGAAATTGCACGAAAATGACTTTAAACACTAAACTAACTAAGAAAAAACAACATAAATGCATGAGAACAAGCCAATTAAGTCGCATAAAAATGCTCCTATCAATTAGGTGAAACTCATTTATATTCTAGCATCTAATTCATGCATGAAAACTAAGTATGCATCCTTAATAAACATACAAGAATCAGTTATGAATAAAATAGATAATTGAATTGCAATCACAACTTATCAAATCACAATTGGAAGAAATCAATTCAAATCTCAAGCATGTTCATGGCTTCAAACTTCCCCCTAACTAAATAGGGGTTTGGCCACTCATAATTGCAACAAAATTAGAAAATAACAAATTAGACATTGAAAGCAAGAACGAAGTACACCTAAAACGCTCCAAAGTTCCAAGCTTGAAATGCCAAGGACCTTTGTTTTCACCACCTTGTTGTAGCACAAGTGTCTAGGATGTGTATCGATATATGGATGGAATGGATTTGCACGGCTAAGAGATGAAAATGTTTGGATTGGTGAGATGTAGTATGGCTAGATGAATGGATGGAGGTCACTACAAGGAAATTGTGTTTGTGAATGAAGCTCTTTTGATGGATCAAGATGTGTTTAGGAAGGGGAATGGTGGATATATTTATAGGCTAAGGAAAGGACCACTTCAATTCCTTGCATGTGCAGTTTGTATGGGTGTGTGATGTCCATGTTTCCCTTTACATTTGCACACACATGACCTCCATCATTTCAGCCACAAATCAACCCATTTTCTGCCCATGTGTGTGTCTTTCCTTTGCCCATGTGTGTGTGTTTTTCCTTTGCATTTGCACACACATATTCTTCATTATTTCAGGCAACAATCCACCCATTTTCTGCCCATGTCAAACTATCCATGCCATGCCTTTCTCTTTGTGTGTGTGCTGTCCATGTTTCTTCCATGTGCTTTGTTCATCTTCTAGCTGTGCATTTACACTTTCTCCAAAGCCAAATGAGTGCAATCATAACCCCATTTGCTGCTGAGTGTTGATGACAAAGCAAAACACAAAACAAGTGCCTTTACTTTCTCACTTTATTAGCCAAATCTGCTTAGCCGTTTTCTGAACCTTTCAGTGTTACAATGCCCATAACTTCTTCTAGAAAAATGATATTAACAATCCGTAAATTACTCCAGAAAATAGACATCCGTAGCTTTCCAAGAATATAAGGCTCATTCTCTCATTCATTTTGAGCTTTCCAAAGTCTGCTAATCTGCACAGGCAGTTTTGACCAATTTGTTACTTAATAACTCACTTGTGCTACTTTTCTTTTCTTTGCTTGATAAATCACACAAAACACAAAAACATAGTAAATAGCTCAAAAATATAAGGAACTAACTAAGAAAAGACAAGTGAATTTTATGAAAAATATATATAAATATGAGCTTATCAAATACCCCCACACTTAGCTTTTGCTAGTCCTCGAGCAAAATAAAGAAACAAAACACAACCTAAACCTTCCAACGTTTGCCTCAGGGATTTCCAATGCACATGGCAAGTTAAATATCATCATTCCCACAGATTTTAGTCAACTTAAAACTTGAGCACATACTTAATCACAATCACCACTTAGTAGTTCACATTTAACCAATTAAAATGATGTTTTGAATGTAGTAACATGCCTTAGAGAATTTGCTCAATTCCTTACAAGATATGTACTCAATTTTCACTTAGATTTTCTGACTACACACCCTACACTAGGTACATGTGAGAAGATTGATGTAAACATGAAAATTAGTACTCACATATATGTATAACAAGAAAGCATTTTCTGGTATTAATAAGCATATTTTGATATGATCTCATGAATGGAATGCTATTACTTAGATGCGAGAACCAGTGACACCATATGCTCATACCAAATTCGAACTCCACAAATTGAAACACATAACACTCCAGATAGAAGTCAAGGTTTGTAACGGGGCTTGAGGTATTGGCTAATAAAAAAAAATAGGAATAACAAATGTTCTTAAAGCGATAGCAAGCAAAGCAATGAAATAGACACTTTGGAATTCACTTTAGAATGCAAAATCAACTTTTAAATACAAAGGGAAGATTCATGCAACACTTAGGGCTCTTTTTCACAACTTTTCTTCTTTTCATTCTATTTTCCACGAATGTTTTTTTTCTTTTTCTTTTCTACCCGTGCCTTATTAAGGACTTTGGCACACACACACACACAAGAATCACTTCCCCCACACTTGTTTTCTGCAAAAGTTCAACAAAAGGAATTCCTTCTAAATTATGTTTTACTATGCTTCAAGAACAAGGGTATGGATGGGCCTAATCTAGGCTAGGTGAGGATAGTGTGGGTTAACAAAGAACATAGGCTACACAAGGCTCAACGGGGTTAAACTTAAACACATAATGAAATAGGGCACGACAATTTGGCTGTGGTGGTCACTACACAACTTCATCTTGAATATGTATTATGCAAATCAATAACATGCTTTCAATGAAATAGGCATGAGTTCTAGCATTTGGAACTAACTTATGAAACGCCTTCTAAGTAGCAACCAAGCAAAGAATAATGAGATCATGCAACGACTTTAGAAAACAATGATGCACAGATTATTGACTTTCCAAATAAATGTTTAGGCTCAAGTCTTACAAGGTTGTAGCGTACATTTGAGTTCCTTCTTTCAAGCATGTTACAAAACTGATTTTTCCTTTATGATTGCATGTGAATTCATAAATTATAACCACAACCAAGCATACACCAAAGAGTAAATCAAAATTTCATCCATGTTTATAACTTTCTTTAACAGTCATGCAATTAAAAACCAAATCCCCATCATTGTGTTGGAAGGTACCCTAAGACACAAATAAACATACAAAAACAACTCTTTTTGGGTTTTTCAAAACATTTTTTCAAATTTTTATGAGATTTTTTTATTTTTATGTCAAAACACACTGAAACACTCCATAACAGCTTAAAACACTTCAAATAGCAAGGAACAACACTAAAAGTAATGGGTGATAAACTCTTATGAATTTCATGCAAAATGGTTACCCCCCCCCCCACTTAAATTAAACATTGTCCTCAATGTTTGAAGCATAAACTCACACAAGCAAATAACAAATAAACATGACAAGTATGGCAAAGTAAAAATTAGACAGAGGAGAGTTTAAGAACGCAAATCTAGTTTTGGAGATAGATGATCATGTTATCTTTCCACAACTTTGATCTCGAACTGGTTTGGAATTCTAAGCGAGGAATATCAGAGTTCGTTGGTTTCAAATTAGACTCCATCCGCTGGGTTGATTTAATTGTGCAGTCTGCATTCTTCTCTGCTTGTTTCTTCTGCACGGCAGGCAGGTACGAGGTAGAGGTGTTGGTCCGTTTCTTTCTTCAATCTTTCCAAGTGCCCACCTCCTGTTTTCTTTCTCCTTGTCCCTAGCTGAGGATGAATTGGCAAATTGTCTCCACATGCTTCGAGGTATCATTTTCATTTCCCTTATATGTTCCCCAGGCAGATGTGGTAGGCGAAGAGGAAGCATAAAATGATGAAGATGAGTAGTCGAGAGCAAGGCTAGGTAAGCAATCAGGAAGGGGTTTCAGGCAGTCGGTTCTAGATCGGAAGATTGATACCAAATGCTAGCTGATTGCTCTCTTTCTCCTTGTCCTAAAACAACGACAATGAGAAGGACAGGGAGAAAGCATGATATGAGATACTCTTTCTTTCAACCTTTATGATATGAAATACTTTTGCTTTGGATGAGTTGTTTGCAGAAGTACCCCAAGGAATAAGGAACACTGAGTGACTCGAGAGGGTTTGTTGGAAAGTCATTCTCTGAGAAGAAGAAGGGTTATGTATGTCTGCCTTGCAATTGAGGGTGAAAGGTGACATTTATAGGAATTAATAACCGGTACTATTCTTTCACTCTTGTCAGCAACCGTTGGATGATTTAATAGTAAATTTCACGTGCTTTCTACTTCACAAGAGATCTTTGACAGATTTCCCGTAATGTCCGCAAAGCTGACTCTGCATATGACAGATGATGACACGTTTGGAAAAGCAGATGGCTGGAATCGGCGCTTCGACAAACTGCCCGTGATTTTCGTAAAGCTTACTCTGCATGTGACAAGTGCGCACAAATCTGGAAAAGAAGATTGGTTGTGGTTTCTGAGCAAGCCCAGCTTCTGAGAAAGCTAGCGCGTCTTTGATTTTTGAGTTGGCCTCTTCGATTTCTTTGCTCGCCTCTTCGATCTCTGAAATCCCATCGAGTGCTGATTTTTATAGAGGTACGCAGGACGTTCAAAGCACACTTGAATTTCTGCCTGTAAAAACTCCCTTATTGCACTTCTACGATCTTGACTTCTCCAACCTCTTCTTTCTTTAACACCTTTGAAAATTTCTGACCCCTCCGACCGTCGTTTTGACTTGAACCTTGGTGAAAAGGCAGTCCCACCTTCTCCAGACAACATATGGCGCCCATCCTTCATATCCCCTACTGGTCCCCTTACCGTTGAGGATTCGGTGATGAAGAATGATATGACAACTGCGGTGGTGGCCAGGAACCTTGTCACTCCCAAAGATAACAGACTACTTGCCAAACGGTCTGATGAGTTGGCTGTTAAGGATTCTTTGGCTCTTAGTGTGCAATGCGCAGGTTCCGTGTCTAATATGGCCTAACGCCTATTTGCCCGAACCTGTCAAGTTGAATCATTGGCGGATGAAGCGATAAGTCTTAAGCAGGAGATTAGAGGGCTTAAGCATGAGAATAAACAGTTGCACAGGCTCGCACATAATTATGCTACAAACATGAAAAGGAACATTGACCAGATGCAGGAATCTGATGGTCAGATTTTACTTGATCATCAGAGGTTTGTGGGTTTGTTCCAACAGCATTTGCCTTCGTCTTCTGGGGCTGTACCGCATAATGAATCTCCAAATGATCGACCTCCGATGCCTCCTCCTTCTGGGGCTCCGCCGACTACTGAGACTTCTCCTAAGTAGCCTTTGTGAAGGCTCTTTCTTGTATTTATTTGCTTAATGTTCCTTTCTTTTTTATGAATGTAAAAATACCTTGCATAACTGTTAGTGTTTCAAAAATAAACCCACACCAAAAACAATTAAACAAGCAACAAATAAAAATGATAATCATGGCAAAATAAAACTGCGGAAAAGGGAAGGTTTTTAGAAATGCAAAACTGATTGTGGAGCAATTCAAAAATCTTCCTTATTTGAATACATGGGTTCCCTCCCAAGAAGCGCTTGCTTTAACGTCTTCCAGCCGGACGAAACTTTCTTCTAAACTTGGATAGGGTCCATAGCATGGAACTGATCCTTGAATGGACGGTGATATTTGACGTGATCCAGCAATGGTTTAAATTCTAGTGTAGGTGCCTGAATCATCAAAATCAGCAAGTTAATATATAGTAAAATTGAAGTTGGAGAAGATGGCTTACTTGCTTGCTCCAACACAAACTCATTTATGAACACCACATCTTTGAAGGTTGCAGGGATATAGGACTTGGCCAAATTTGGTGTTTTGAGAGTTATGACTTGTCCTGTGTCATAAAATCCAACTTCATTGGGAATTTTCGTCTCAAATGTATCTTCTTTGATGAATTCTAGACATTCCCCATCCACTTCTTGCTCTTGATTCTTTGGAAAGGCTTTGAAGATGTCTTTCTCACCCTCTTCTTCCTTGGATTGCATGATCCTGCAAGGAATAAGGACATTTGGTGAAACGGGGTCAGGACAATTTTAATTTAGGCTTACCTTGGTTGTAGTGGACGGCATAGAAGACATATGGGGCTGCGGCAAAGGTGGTTCTTCCCTTGCCGTGACCTTGTTATTCTCCTCTTCTTCGAGCAGTAGCTGTTCATCCATGTTTTGGCTTGGTTTGGATGTCTTCGGTTCACCTCCAACATCCATAGCACTTCCCAAAGTGATAGCATCATGGATTTCAAAATATTCCTTCAAATTTTCAACAGTTGAGTTGGAGAATTCACTTTGCCCTGGAATTTGTGCCGTGAACTCCATAATTTGCCCAAATTGCTTTTCCAATTCGCCCGTCTTCTTGGCTTGATTTTGCACCTCTTTGTTTCGGTTTTCTACATCCTGGTTCAAAGATGTGAGTAACTTATTAAACATATCATTATTCAAAGATGTACCTGAATTGAATTGGGCAGATTGTTATGGTGGCTGTGATGGTTCATATGGCCAGTGATAGAACTCCTCTTCTTGCTGCCAAAATCCATGTTGTTGGAATTGTTGCGGTTCTCAACACATGTAATCTAAATAATCTCTCCAATCCGAATTGTAAGCGTTCGAAAACATGTTGTCCCCTGATTGGCTATGGCCTTGATAACCCTAAGCATCTTCATTCGCAGCGAATTGAGAACATTGATGAGTTGGATATCCTTGCCCATAGGACACACCATCTGTAGGGACACTTTGCATTGTGGTCCTTTCAACATATTGTGACAATTGAGAAGTAAGTTTCACCAATTGAGCTTGAACGGTAGCAAAATCCATGTCTTACTTCTCTAGTACTTGAAATCAAGGAAACAAAACTAAATCAAATATCATAAGTAAAAATAAAAGACACAAATAGAAACAAAGTCAGTAACTAAAACAAAAAAAAAAAACATGAAAAAAAGGGATCGCTCTAAACCCTCTTGTTGCAATGAAAGTTAAGCACTAAAATTAAACGGCGCCAAAATTTGATGCAATGAAAGTTAAGCACTCAAATTAAACCCTCTTGTTGTCAAATTGTAGTATAATGCAAGTAGGGATCGTTCTAAATCGGGGATTAGGAGGGCTTGCTAAAACCTCTAAACTAACTCAAAAACATAAAAATAAAGTTAAAGACGTTTGAATAGACTTAAAAGACTCAAAACAAGTTCACTAGACTCAAAACAACTTAAAAGCACTCAAAACTGCCTAAAAACACAAAATGGGCAGATTTTGACTCTAACACAACTTTGGACGAATTTAGTGTTTTGACTTAAATCAAAACACTCTAAAACACAAAAAAAACAGATTTTAAACACTTTGGAATAAGAAAGTAAAATGGGGGTTTTGATTTAGATGAATTTGAAATAAACAAGCAAGTTATAAAACTAGGCAGATTATAAAATGAATTTGAGAAATAAAATGATGGATGGATTAGTTAGAGGTTCGTTCTTCACACATGAGACACTTGTACATGAATCGATTTCCAATTGCTTTTCAATAAACTATGATGCTCAACACCCCAGATTAAC
>VIEB01000183.1:377044-401602 GCA_006547085.1 Malus baccata | reverse complement strand
CCATGTGATGGAGAAAATGTGTTGTTTGTGGCTGAAATAGTGAAGAGCATGTGTGTGTGCAAGTGTGACAGCTTGTGGATGTGGAAATAATGATAACATGATAACAAAGACACATGTAAAGAGGCCTTGAGCACTATCCTTCACACTTGTGCAGCAGCAACCCTTCATCATTACTTAACATTTCTGCCACAAGAACATGGAGACAACATTATACAAGGCATGTGCAAAAGAGAAACATGGACAGCCAACAAATTCGTCAAAACTGCATGTGCAGATTAGCTGACTTTGGAAGTATGTTACGAACAGCTCCAAATGAATGAGAGAATGAGCCTTATATTCTTGGAAAGCTACGGATGTCTATTTTCCGAAGCAATTTACGGATTGTTAATATCATTTGTCTAGAAGAAGTTATGGGCATTGTAACACTGAAAGGTTCAGAAAAGGGCTAAGCAGATTTGGCTAATAAAATGAGAAAGTAAAGGCACTTGTTTTGTGTTTTGCTTTGTCATCAACACTCAGCAGCAAATGGGGTTATGATTGCACTCATTTGGCTTTGGAGCAAGTGGAAATGCACATCTAGAAAGAACAGACACACCCACATGCAAAGGAAAGGAGAAACATGGGCAGAAAATGGGTGGATTGGTGGCTGAAATGATGAAGCATGTGTGTGCAAAAGGAAAGGAGAAACATGGACAGCACACACCCATGCAATCTGCACATGCAAAGGAACTGGAGTGGGCCTCTCCCTAGCCTATAAATACATCCACCACCACCCTTCCAAAGAGGACAATCTTGATCCATCAAAAGAGCTTCATTTCATTCACAAACACAATTTCCTTGTAGTGACCTCCATCCATTCATCTAGCCATACTACATCTCACCAATCCATACACTTTCATCTCTTAGCCGTGCAAATCCATTCCATCCATATATCCATACACATCCTAGACACTTGTGCTACAACAAGGTGGTGAAAACAAAGGTCCTTGGCGTTTCAAGCTTGGAATTAGGTGTACTTCGTTCTTGCTTTCAATGTCTACTTTATTATTTTCTGATTTTGTTGCAATTATGAGTGCCTAAACCCCTATTTAGTTAGGGGAGAAGTTTGAAGCCATGAACATGCTTGAGATTTGAATTGATTTCCTCCAATTGTGATTTGATAAGTTGTGATTGCAATTCAATTATCTATTTTATTCATAACTAATTCTTGTATGTTTATTAAGGATGCATACTTAGTTTTCATGCATGAATTAGATGCTAGAATATAAATGAGTTTCACCTAATCGTTACAAGTTTATATTCATGAGTAGTGAAGGTTGTTTATCACAATCGCGTTAATTGAATTCTTGGCAAATGTATCATGCATTCATAGTTATAATTGCCTCGTCAACACTTATGATTTTCATTGAACGTAATGATCTCTAATTGTATCTCTATTATGCATTCATATAGGGGACTTTTAAAGAATGATTTGGGTTGTTGCATGCATTCATCCAACTCAATGAGGAAAGGAAAATCTGAGGGTTAATTTGTGCATCACAGTTAATTTGGGGTGTTGAGCATCATAGTTAATTGAAAAGCAATTGGAAATCGATTCATATACAAGTGTGTCATGTGTGAAGAACGGACCTCTAACTAATCCATCCATCATCTCATTTCTTAAATTCGTTTTACAATCTGTCTAATTTTATAAGTTGTTTGTTTGTTTCAAATTCATCAAAACTAAAATCCCCCTTTTACTTTCTTGTTTCAAAGTGTTTAAAATCTGTTTTGTTTGTCTTTTAGAGTGTTTTGAGTCAAGTCAAAAACCAAATTTCGTCCAAAGTTGTGTTAGAGTCAGAAACTGCCTAGATTGTGTTTTTAGGCAATTTTGAGTGTCTTTAAGTTATTTTGAGTTCTTTAAGTCTATTCAAACATTTTTAACTTTGTTTTTATGTCTTTGAGTTAGTTTAGAGGTTTTAGCAAGCCCTCCTAATCCCCGGTTTAGAACGATCCCTACTTGCATTATTACTACAATTTGACAACAAGAGGGTTTAATTTGAGTGCTTAACTTTCATCGCATCAGCTGAGCGCGAGCAAGGCCCAAAAACAAACTAGATTTTGGGTGCAGGAGCAGTTCGGCTCATTTGGTGGTTCAACTCGCATGGTTTGTCGGCTTCTAGCCGTGGGTCAGCACAAGGCTTAGGGTTTTAAAACCCCTTTTCCATAATTTTTTTTTTCTTCGATTTCTATTATTTAGGGTTCTCAAAACACCTAAATCAATAAAATAATCATGTTTCTATTTTATTTCGATTCTTTGACTCACAAATTTCACATAGCAATTTTATAATTGCGTAATGTATGAAACAAATATATATATATTGACAAATATATGAACATATACAATATATATATATATCGGAAGGAAAATATAAAGGGGGTTCATGCATCATGGGGAATGTTTTCATGCTTCATGGTCGTTTCAAATATGTTACTTTATTTTTAAGCGTACCTGATTGGCATAAAACAACAAATGCCTTTGAACTTGTAGAAGATCCTTCTCATAAAGCCGGAATTGCATCTCCAATGCGTTGTATCACGTTCAACACAGAAAAAATTAAATTGAATCAATATCATATAGATCAAATCAAAATAATAAATCAATCATAAAAAGAATGATTAAAACGTAATACTCCCCTTATTGAAAATCAAACTCCCTTTAGCACAGCTTCAAGAGCTTGTTGATAACGTATAATTTACTAATATGGAGGCCATAGAGAAAGAGAAAGGTGCGGCAATGGAAATGGAGAAGAGAGAGATGTGTAATTGTGGGTGTATTCTATTTCACCCCATTGTGCCTTTATGTATAGTAGTAGGTTAGGTAAAAACCTTTCCCTTTAGGAATACAACATTTAATAGGTAATCAACTCCTAAGAGGAATATAAGAGATATTCCAAGATATACTAGAATTTACACAATCACATTCCTAATCTAATAGGGTTTTAGAGCCTGAAGATAAGGCTACTAGTTCTATGAAGTTCACAAACCGTCAGCGCTAGATTTGGTCACAGTGATTATATTCGATGAAGTATAAGCACGCCGAATTGACACCAGACTATACGGGTACAAGTACTCAAAATAAATGTACGTCTTGATTGTGAAAGTGGTTCGGCCGTCAGAAGGCTGAACTTTAAAACCTACTTGTGAATTACCAATCATAAACAACTCGACGTTCAATATGCTGAGCCCAGTAATTTGTACCACCTCACTTCACCGAGAAGGCTAATAAGATGACCTTTGCCAATAAGGATTCAAAAATCCTTCTCAACCGAGACTTGGATAGATAACCAGTCGGCCTCGACGCAGTGCTATTTATCCAAACTGAAGGTGCTCCGCAGTCGACTGTTCTATGAAAACAGAGTTGTTTATCCAAACTGAAGATGTTCGCCAGTTGCCTTCACAATGCTGTTTATCCAAACTGAAGATGTGTCGACGAAAAAAGAAAATAAAAATCTCAAGGTTGTTAAGAAGTTTTGCGAAAGCGAAGGTTTGCACAGGGTAGTTTGTGTGTTGAATTAGAGGGGGCTTTAATGATGTCCTCTTTCCTCTATTTATAGTAGTCAACTTGCTTCCAATCGAATCACAACCATACTCGGATGAGAACTTCTTCCCCTGATCCAACCTTATCTCGACCAGTCCTATTCCTACTAGGACTTTGACTCAACCCCCTTATTAGGCCTTATTCAATCCTAAACTCTAACATCCTTATCTTGTTGAAATTCCTTCTCGTATCAGGATTCAACTATCCATGGATTCCTAATAGGACACGATCGACCTTGGATATGTGGCCCATAAATTGGATGACCATTAGCGACTCCTAAGTACGGCCTCTGGGTCGAGAACAACTCTAAACTCGGCCCAAACCAATATTTTGGGCCCAAACATTACCCCCTCGCTTCTGAGGTCGTCGACCCACACTCCTTGGTTCGAGCCTCGACCTTGAAGAAGCAAAACCAACTTAAAAACAAACCCTGAATCCTCTTGAAAGACACCACCATGCGCATTTATTAGACAATATCCCACAATCTCGATTCCCCCAATCGTTCTGCCATATGTTGGTCCCCTGGTTAACCTAGCAGCCCTTAATCACGACTCTCAAATCGTAAAAACCTCGATCTTTTCGCCTGGATTCTCTGAATATCTACAATGATTAGCAACTTTCCCACTCAATTATATCCTTAATTTTGAAAATCAAACGTTTAGCCTTCCTTCCCAAATGCCTATAAATACTAAATCCTTTCCATTCGTACCTTACGCTTTCCAAAACCCTTGAAACTTTCTTGCCACTTTGCTTTCAAAACTTTCAAATCCCATAAAATCCCAAGCTTCCACCTCAGAAATCTTTAAGCCTTCATCAATGGCCCCCTTCATCTCCCAGCTTTCCAATGAGTGCAAGGACTTCATCAATCAGAATGTCATCAAGACTCTGCGCTTCGAGAGTGACCTAAACACTACTCATCGAATCCTAGGACCACTCTTTAAAGACATAGTACCATCGTCCATCACCAACCTATTCAAAGAACACTATCTGGCACATTTGCTGCAAGGTCGAAGTGGTGCCTGACGAAACCTCAAGGAGCTTGGCCTTCGACCAACGCGAACTGGGTGGCCTAGGTCGTACGAATTGAAAAATTCTTTGGTAAAGAGTGGGAGGCTCTCGGCATGCATGACGCCATTAAGCTTTCGACCATGGAGATTACCATGGATAAAGAACTCATTACGTTTATCCCTATCACCTCCACCATCCTTAACATCTCGACTATCCTTGGGACTTCTCATTCTGGCATTCCAAAAGACGACGCCCTAATTGGATGCCCATCAAACCTCAACCTTAAGGTCAATAACCTTCAAAAGAAGAAGTTCAAAAGTTGCATAAGAATTTTTTTAACTACAACACCGTCATCTTCCATTTTGCTGGTCAAGGGGAGGCGAGTCTGCGGATGGGCGAACACGAGGCCTACTTATTTTACTGGTACAATAAGTTTATTTGTTGTACCAAGTTGAATAAATTTCTAGTCGAAAATATGCCTGTGGCGGAAACCCTGGCTAGTCGTTATTCTCTGGAGCTCAGTCCAACAATCCTTACCAACCTTCTGCGTTACGTGGTTGAAACGATCGTCAACAAGATTGACCTGCACCAGAATGGACCTCTCTTGGTATTCCAACTCTGGCTACAGGTTTATTTCTCCACACTTCAGCCAGAAATCCCTAATCTCCAGTCTATTGCAGCACTCGGCCTTCAATGGGCTCCTCGACTAGTGCCTCATCACAGAGCTGAAGAAGTCTTCAAACACTTCTTCGGCGTAGTCATCCTTTCCAACTATGAATTTTTGATATGTCATAATCAGGAATACTCCTACTTTGCTGCCCGACAGCTTGGCTACCTCCAAGGTTGCCCGGTGCTTCTACTTTCTTCCCACTCCATTCTAAGCCGATAATGCCTCTCTAGTTTCCTCAGAAAGAGAGTGTAGAGACATCGAGAAGGAGTTTCATGAGCGGTGCAAGAAATTCCACCTTCAACCAACTGTTCTTGAATCTCTCGGCATCCATACCTTCGGTGGCTAGTGGGAAGAATATACTTAGAACTTGTATAGCGCTTCAGTCGAAAACATAGTTAACAAGATTTTTAGTGACCAACCCAAAAAACTTCTGCCCCTCAATCCAAAAAGACGCCCCAAGGTATATGACTATCTCTACTTTTAATCGATTTTCCTAATTAGATTTCACTTTCTCAGGCAATCGAGTATTGAAACATGCACACGTGGTCACCCCGACTATGGCCAAGAAAAAATTGGTCCCTTCATCCAAGAAATCTGAAACCGCCGCGTAAAATACACCGAGCAAACAACCTTACCAGGACACCAAAACGGCAGGTGAAGCCCCTCGCTCCACAAAACACAACAAGAAATTGGCAAAGAAATGAGCACGGGAAATCCACGTTATCTCCAGCCATACCACCTGAGCGACCGCTCTTAGTGCCTCTCCTCTTGCTCCTGTTGTCTAAGCCTCTGTGGAGAAACGACCATCTTCAATCAACCTAGCAACCCAAGCTGACCCGGCCTTTGAGGTTCCTGAGGCCATAGTCGAACCAGTTGTTGTACTGTTAATCGAAAAGCCTGCAGCTCCGGGGTCGACCGTAGTACCCGTACTAGGGAAGGCAACCTCTTCGATCGGGAACAATCTCCCTAAGAATCCAAAACAATCAGCGATCATCTTAGAAGACGTATGATTATGCTGGCAACTCCCTTCACTGATTAAATTCAAAAGTATTAACAACTCTTTTGTTTCAGGGTGACGAGAGTGACGAGATTCTATCGGCGAGTCACTCTCGACCAACCGAAACTCCTTCCATTGATCTTCCCTCTGTGGTTGAGGCGACGGACCAGGTTGATCCTCCTGCGGCCGATTGTGGAAAAAGGCCTATCATTGAACCTAAAGCGACGTCAAAATCTCGAATTCACCCGTAGGACCAAGACCTTAGTATCCTCTCTTAAGAAGGGACCTCGGCTTTTGTAAGGCTTGATTACTTTGACTTGTCAATTTTGTTATAACAAGTCTAAACAAAGAAAAATATTAAATGTCAGGTGCCCAGTTATTCATTTCATCGAAAATGCTATGTGCTGAAGAATGTTATCTATATTCCTGGCCACCTCAGTGGTCATCGAACGTAGATAACCTTCTTCAGCCGCATGAATTAAGAAGTAGTCTAAAACACTGGGCTCGGCCATTAAGCTCTCTAGGTTCGAGCATGAACCAGGAGACATGGCCGAAGTTTTATCTCGGTAGGTCTAAAAAAAATTATCTCTGCAACATTCTTTTATGATTTTCCTTTTGCCTAAATTCTTTTCTTATGCAGCCTTCATGGGAAGTCGAGTTCGATGTTGTCTTATCGAGTACTTCGGGAGCAGCTGGCCCTTCGACAGCTACAACCGTGCCTTCCGTATCAACAGCTGAATCGATTGTTCTTGTTAGGTTGCTGGAACTCTTGTCTATTTCACCTTCATAAATTCTCGAACACCAGGGCCTTGATTTAGTGGGTGCATATCTGAACGACCTCGCAGCTGATGGTCAATTAAGCATTGAGGCTATTACTCAAACGTCTTTACCTTGGAACGAACTCGAGAATATTTTGGTATTTTCAAGAAAACTCTTCGGGCTGAAGATGACTTGAAAGCTGCAACAGCCGTTTGAGATGTTCTTCATCCACAGGTCGAAGTTTTAAAGGGAAAAAAAAGACCCTGGGCGACCTTGATCGTCTAATTACCGAACTCCAAAATCGAAGGTCAGCAATTGCTTCTGAGCTTGCTAAAGATTTTGAGTCAAGCGATAAATCCTGCTTAACTGACTACATGGCTAGAGTGAAGCAGGTCGAGCAGCTGAAGATGGACAAGAAGAATCGGCAAGCTAAGGTCACGATGGGCGAGGTGCGGTGGTTAGAGTTGAAAGACTTTCTTAAATCTGATTGCCTAAGAATTATTTGATTGTAACTGATTGCCCAACTCCATTTGTACACCTTTTTACGAGCTTAATGAAAAGAAATTTTATTCCCGCATCTCCCATGTGACTAGATAATATTTCTTTAAAAACCTCCCGTTGATTGGTAACTTATGAACTCCACCAGTTCGATCCCTAAGATGGTCTGCTCCCTTACCGAGAACCTTATGAAAAACAAATGGTCATTCCCAATTCGGCAACCACTTGATGAACCTGGGGTCTTTAATTCCAACGGGTAGTACGATTTTCCAAACTGACTCTCCTTTGCCGAACGTTTTTTGTCTGACTCGCTGATTATAAGCTCGCTCGGCGATCTTCATTTGTGCCACTAATAAGTTATAAGCATTAAGCCGAGCTTCTTCTAAATCTTCTAACTCTTGTCTTATAGCCCGACTGTACTCGGTGTTGAACAACAATTATTCACAACGAGTTTATACTTAGCTCGACTTGTAACATTACGTCGTGTCCATAAGTCAACGCATATGGAGTTGTTCCAGTGGGTGTCCGTTGAAAAGTTCGATAGGCCCGTAATGCTTCGTTTATCTTTAAATGCCACATACCAGGCCTGTCCTTTATCATTTTTTTAAGAATACCGATTAGGACCTTATTACTTGCTTCGGCCTGTCCATTTGCCTGTGGATAATGCGGCGTAGATTGCTTGAGTCGAATCTTTAGATTTGCCAAATATTCCTCAAACCTGTCGGATGTAAAGATCGTACGATTATCTGTTATGATTATTTCTGGCACGCATAATCTAGTCATAATGTTTTCTTCAACAAAATTACAAACTTCTTTAGATGTTAGCTTAGCATATGATTTAGCTTTGACCCATTTGGTGAAGTAGTCCATTGCAACGAGTATCCACGCATGTTTGGCTAAACCAGAAGATGGTATGATTTTACCGATAACATCCATGGCCCATCCTCAGAACGACCATGGATTGGTGACAGAATGTAATGATTTGGCCGGTAATCTCTGTATAAGCCCATGGATTTGACACTGTACACAACCCTTTGCGTACTCAATACAATCATTCAGAATACACAGCCAGAAATAGCTGTGCAGCCGAAACAGCCAACGCATTTTTCGTCCAGATTGGTGGGCACTGCAAATTCCTTCGTGTACTTCTGCCATTGCTTGAGCAGCTTCTTGCGAGCCGAGGCACAACAACAGTAAACCATCCTCACCTTTTTTATACAACTCATTCTGGTATAAAATGTAGTTTGTGGCATGAACCCTTGTATGTTAGTCGTGTTTTTCATTATCGAAGTCGAGCTTGAGAGAAAAATACCAACGATTATGAGTGGGGGATTGAATAACAATCCCAACACCAGCCGAGACTAAAGTACTAGAACCATCAAAGTACATCGTCCAGTAATTATCACACATTTTTACCATGCCAATGTCAATGTCAGTGCCCCCGAACTCATACAGGAAAGGGTGTTGGGCCAAAAAAATCAACTAGAGCTTGACCCTTGATAGCTTTCTAGGGCACATATTGCAAGCTAAACTCAGAAAAAGCCATCGTCCACTTGCCGATTCGGCCCTTTATAATCGGCCAAGTGAGCATGTAATGAATGACATCGGTCTGGGCGATGACCTGAGTGACTGACGAGAGCATGTAATGTCTGAGTTTTGACGCAGCAAAAAATAAGGCGAGACAAAGCTTCTCGCCCAACATCATTATCTTGTGCAAGAAGGCATCCGATGGATTCTTCAGCTGCCGAGATATATAGCTTAAGAGGTCGGCCCCATCGTGGTATGACGAGGATAGGTGGAGTTGTTAAGGAGACCTTGATCTGTGTAAATGCCTCTTAGTACTCTGCACGCCAATCGAATATGTCGGAGTCCTTAAGCTTCAAAAGCAAGGAGAATGCTTTCATTTTCTCGATCGAATTAGCAATAAATTGTCGAGTTCAAGAATCGATGAAAAGGCTGGTGGAAAGGCTTACAACCATCTTTGATGTGTAATTCATGTTCAACAAGGGTCCGATCAAGGCCTGGCAACTCATGATAACTCCAAGAAAAATAATCTTTAAACTCGTTGAGTAATTGACAGAGTTCGGTTTTCATGAAATGGGGTAACAATGCATTAACAAATAACGACCGAAGGTTATCGGTCGTTCCAACACTTATTTCTCTAAAGGGTCATTAACTTGGGGTCGATTGTCTCCGAGTTCAGCCGGTGTGGCCTGAACTTTATCTAACGATAACACTGGGTCGTTATCTTCCTCGGCCAAAAATTCTATTAAGTTGATGCCCAAACGTGGATACTTGGAAATAGCATACCAATGAGCTAATAGTCATTCCATCGTGGATGAAACCGTAGCCCGGCGCTGTTCTTTTGTGGCGTCAGTCATCAGTGTAAGTAATTAAGTCGGCCAAGCCGAGTCTTGCCGAATCCTGGTGTACAATCTTGGTGCCAACTTTGATGGCTTTCTGGACTGAGATCTGGGTCGGCCGTTCATCTTCATTAAAACCCTGCAAGGTAATGTAGCCAATGTGATTGTCATAATAACGGGCCTAAATCATATTGGTTTCAAATAGCTGACTATCGACTGGGTGGACCACAACCAATTTGCCGTCCCAAAAAATGAGAACTTTGTATAAGGAAGAAGGAATGCAATTTGTTTGATGAATCCAATCCTGACCGAACAAAGCATTATATTTAGTTTTGGAGTCAATGATGAAAAATACGGTCATGTGATTACGACCTGCAATGTTTACCTTTAAAGGGAGCACTCATTTGGTTTCGAACTTATCACCGACGAAACTGCTCATGGTTATCCCCGATGGGATGAGTTCATCGTTGGATACGGGCATGATATTGACCGTCGCCCCGCAATCGACGAATATTTTGGAGATTGGGTAACCTTCAATGGCTGTGACATACAACGACTTTAAATGTTGAAGATTAGTTGAGGATGAGCAAGGAAACAATATGGTTAGGGCTGTTTTAAGTTTGTCGTCGTTGTTTGCTTGCTCATCTTCGGTGGTGGTGACGAAATCAACTTGTGTTGCTTCCTCAGTCACCACATCACCATCCAAGAAATTTGGTTGGTGTGTAGTTGGCTGGAATTCAACCGTAGAACATAGACCATGTTGATTTCCATGTTCTCAAGGACTAAAGGGCCCATTAGATCATAGTCGTCATCTTCCAAGTTATCAAGGACTGCAGCATCGTTCGTTAGAATATCTTTGGCCTCATTATCGTGTGTCTCACCACTTACTTGCTCTAGTGCCAGGTAACTTAACCTTGCTTCCTTGTGACTGTTGTCTTCGAGGCCATTTGATTCTAGTGTTTGATTTTGCCCCTATAGTGCTTTACAAGCTCATTCCTCACAGGTGATCCGAGCGTCCCTTGTGTCTAGGTAGGCGTCCAGCCATGCCACCTGATCTTTTTCATCGGTTGTAAGACCGAAGAGAGATACGACCAAGAAGACTTCAAAGTGGTGTCATAAATATTGAAGGTTTTCAAGAGAAAAATTGAAGCTCGACCATATCAATATCCGTGTACGGATCGACCTTAAAGCCAAGGACCCTAGCTTCTTAGATGTGTTGGAACCTGGCTTTCATTGCTGGATCGGTGGTTTTCTAGATAATCTGTTCAGCATCAGGGCAAGTTAGTGCTAGGTCGAGGGTTTCTTGACATACCTTAGGCAGGTCGTACAAGTCATTGGCAGAATGTTCCTTATGAAATTCATGCATGTACTCCAAGGATTCAACGAGGAATGGAGGGTGTAGGGTTCACCGAACCTTTATTAATGGAACTTACGGGGGCAATGGGGGAAGCTTGCTTTCGGCTTCTTTTCTGAAATGCTCGAAACGAGCTTTCATCTCTCTGGGGCGAAGAAGGAGTTTGATATGTTTCTTAGACTCTTCAATGGTGGTTTTAAAGTCGTGAGCAATTACCTTTTTCTCTTAAAGTAATTCGACCATGATGAAAGCTTGTACATCGGTAATCATCGCTTCTTGTTGCCTCTTTCAGCTGCCATTTAGTAGTCGGAATAGCTTGTACTGCCTGTCGTCAAGCCATGCAATCTATCCATTATTGTCGACGTTTTTAAGATTTGGATAGTGCAATATACATACCAATGGGGGAATTGTAACTGTACCAACGTTGGTCTCGTGGCTCAGGCGATTTGAAGGTTTTTTTATTAGCCGACGAACTCGAGCTGTTGGAATTACACGAGTAATAATCCTCGTTATAAAATGACGCGTTGAAGTCAAGGCACCGTCTGGCCGAGGTAGGACCATCTGTCCGTTCTTGAGGACCGAGCCTATCGAACACTTTCTGGCATTGGCTTCCACCAAGTTCATTTGGGGGTGTCGTCACGGACTTGGATGGTTATCGTGGTGTTAATCTCTCATTGGGTTCGGTTAATATGACGCGTGTCCTACAATTGCTGCATAAAACCATCGGCCCGTCAATTTCTTCTGCACAGGAATCTGACATAGGTCAATCTTGAGTCGTGGCTGAGTTCTTTGGGACGTCTTGTATTAGGATAAACTAGGCCTTCCCTTTCCCTTTTCTCTTGGGAAAATGGGCGTCTACCATGCCAATTGTTGCCGAAGGGAATGGATCAGCGTCAACCGTTATTTGTTTTTCAAGAAACTTTAGCTTGCCTTTGTCAATCCAGCTTTGAATATCATCACAGAATATGACACAATTGTTTGTGGTATGCTTAGTTGAGTTATGGTACTTGCAATATGTCTTGCCTTTAAGCTCTTCTGCCTTGGGAATGTTATGTCCTAGCCGAAGTTTGATAATCTTGGCTAACAACAATTTTACCTCGGCCTTTATGATATCAAAAATATAAACCTTCGATGTTTTCATCGTCTCTTCAGTGGTTGAGCGGGTTTTGGCATCTTTGGAATTAATTTGAGTCAATGCCTTGCACACATATGGTTTATCTATTACTATCTCGGCCACGTCCACACTGACGTATTGGGAATCTTCGCCTTCGGTCGATGCGTAGTTGACCGTGGGATTTTTCTAAATCGTTCCTCGGGAAGGGGATTTTAAGATTTTTTCTTCTCGGAGCAAATAATCATATTGATCGACATGTTGGGCTAATTCATACATATCCAGGAAGTTTGCCCCTAGGAATCTCTTTTTATACTCCACGTCGAGCCCATTCAGAGCAAGCCTAACAAATTCAACTTCAGGAAGAGGTACTCGGCACCAATTCTTGGCAGATTTAAACCTTGTAAGATAGTCCATTGGTGACTCATCAGATGCTTGAGCCATCCTAGCCAATGAAGAAACTGACATTTCCATCCATGCCCGATAGAACTGTTCGTGAAACTTCTCGACCAATTCTTCCCAGCTTTGGATAGAATTAGGTGAGAGGTTGATATACCATGCGAATGCTGAGCCTGTCAACGAAAAGTTGAACAACCGTAGTTTATGGAAATCACTATTGACATCTCCACATTGCCCAGTGAAACAGGCCACATGTTCTAACGAGGATAAGGACAATTCTCCAGCTAAAAGGCTAAATCTGGACACTTGAAACCTTTAGGATATTCGGACTTTTCCACATAAGCTGGATATGGATGGATGAATTTCGGGTACTTCAGCCCCTTTTTCATGGCCGAATCGATCATCTGTTGGACTTCGATTATATCGACGGATGTTTCTTCCATTTTCTATTCGGATCCATCTAAACTACTACTTGATCCTCCTCTTTTTCTAAGTCAATCATTTTCGGCCGAGTAAACACTACTTCGTACTGTAACGGATTACGTGGAAGCTGCCGAGCCTGATCAACAGGTCCTAATTCGAAGACTTTGCTAACTAATAATTCGAGCAATTTGGTGTGGGTCTCACCATTACTTCATATTACCTCGAGCAAATTGTTCATTTTGTGAACAACTGTCTGTTCAACTTGTCGAGATTGTTCATTAAGTCACCTTCGAAGAAACGACCTGGTTGGAAGGTCAGAGTCTTCACCACCATCTTCATCACAGTCCTTCATTATTTCTTCAATGAAAATGTCTGCGGCTCGATTGGGTTGTTGGAAATGTGCCCTAAAACCAATCCTATGATGATACTTTACGGACATTTCACATGTTAAACTAATCTAGTTTAATATCAAGGGCAAAGATTATTGTTTAAGCCGTCTCATATAAATGTTATATGCTTAAACGATAAGTCCAAGGAATATGTAATTAGGAGAATGTGATTTAAACAAGTTAGATTGATGAGACCATTCTCTTTCGTATACATATCCTAAACGTTCCTGATCATAGGATTGCCAATTGGGCATTGACAGTCCGTTAAGATAAGTACATGCCGTGGGTGTCCACGGCATCGTTGGGGTTAAGCCACTTAGCCATGAAGGCAAGTGAATGCGCAACAAGGGATCTCTAACCTTCAAACTGTTTGAGGGAGAATACTCTATGATATGATTAAGAATCTCTGGCCAGAGTATGAATGAGATTTAGGAAGTCGTTCCAAATCACATTCAAGGTAATCATATAAGCACACGAATCACATTGGATAGTAGACATGAATAAACTAAACTATCAAACCAAACAATGTGGTCAAGAGTATTGTATTAGAGAAAGACCGTATTGCATTTGTAATCCTAAACTGAATAGGTTCTCCACCTCTTCTGATTAGCTTGGGTAACCATGATATGCTGCTAGGTGTCACTCATGGTTTGTGGAAGCCCTAAACGTGTATAATCACTAAAGGGAGAATTGAAAGTAAGTTTCAATTCACAATCGATTTGAAATGGTTGTGATCGCCCACTGCCTCGCTAAAAGGAACCTAATGGATCGTACACCGTATAAGGTGGAGATTGAAGAAATAATGGAGATGAGTAAGAATAATTAAATGGTTTAATTATTTATGGCAAGGATTAATTAATATGTTAATTAATCAAACGAAAAAGTTTGTTAAAGACCACGGGTTTAGTTATGGGCCTCAAGGCCTAATGGGCTTCGAACGTCAAGCCCATTGACTTAAGTTGTATGACAACTTAATGACTAATAATTCACAAAGGCCTTAAAAGCCCAATGAAACCCTTAAGGCCGGCCATTTAGAGAAAAGGTAGTGAACTTGCTTTAATTACAAGTTTGCCACTCCAATGAATAAAGGTATAAATATGACTTTATAGCCAAAATTCATTTAGGGTTTCTTTTAAGAAATTGGAGAGAACAAAAAGCTCTCATTTCTCTCTAAAGAGGTCGGCCCCCTTGGAGGGATTAGCTAGCAATCCAACTCCTCCAAGGTCACTCATTTCTTCTCCAATCTAACCTTGGTGAAGAGACTTAGAGGTTCTCAATTTTGGGAACTTGGAGAACCATTTCATCCATCCAAATCCATAGATCTAAGATGCAAGGAATGAAGGCCCCTCTCTTTGGGTGATTAGCCTTTGCTTATGCAAAGAGGAATCTACAAAGGTATAAATTTCTCAACTCACTTTGATTTGAGTTGAGTCTTGGTTCACCAATCTACTAGGCTTTGAATTTCATGGTTAATGTTTTGTTTTTAAGTGCATGAAAGCATGATTCCGCCTTTTAATTGTTAATAGCATGCTATAGATGTTGCTTAAATGAACATGTTTTTCACAAAATTTCCTTCATGGGTACCTCTGTGTTTCAAGGCTGGGTACCGAGACAAACTTTCTTTTCTCGGTGTGTTACACTTGCAGCCTCAAGGGTCACAGCAATAAGAAGATTTCGCACATGTGACACTTCTCGTCTAGGACTCTGAACTGGCAGATCGACCGTTGATTTTCCCATGGTTGTTTTCTTTTTAACTGATCGTGTTTTGATGGTCATGAACTTCGTAGTTTTAGCATTAGGTCCCATCGAGCATGCCAAAATGTTGACCCTAAAAACTACCAAGCCTACGTGGCCTGCAGGCCGAGTAACTAATGATCTAACTCGTCGGCCGAGCTCAGCCAATGAGTAAAATGTGTTAATGTTACGTTGGGTGTGCTGCTGACTTCTTGATCTTGCAATTGGGGCTGAGGAAGGAACATGTCTCGGCCTTTGGGTACTATAGCCTGAAGATAAGGCTACTAGTTCTACGAAGTTCACAAATCATCGGCACCAGATTCGGTTACAATGATTATATTCGTTAAAGTATAAGCACGCTGAATAGACACCAAACTATACGGGCACAAGTACTTAAAACAAATGTACGTCTTGATTGTGAAAGTGGTTCGGCCGTCAAAATGCCAAACTCTAAAACCTATTTGTGAATAACCAATCATAAACAACTCGGCGTTCAATGTGTCGACCCCAGTAATTCGTAACACATCACTTCACCCAGAAAGCTAATGAGATAACCTTTACCAATAAGGATTCGAAAATCCTTCTCAACCGAGACTTGGATAGATAACCAGTCGACCTCGACACAGTGCTGTTTATCCAAACTGAAGATGCTCCGCGGTCGACTAATTCTACGACAACAGTGTTGTTTATCTAAATTGAAGATGTTCACCATAGTGTTGTTTATCCAAACTGAAGATGTGTCGACGGAAAAGGAAAATAAAAATCTCAAGGTTGTTGAGAAGTTTCGGGAAAGCGAGGGTTTGCACATGGCAGTTTGTGTGTTGAATTGGAGGGGGCTTTAATGATGTCCTCCTCCCTCTATTTATAGTAGTCAACCTGCTTCCAATCGAATCATAACCATACTCGGATTAGAACTCCTTCCCCTGATCCAACCTTATCTCGGCCAGTCCTACTCCTACTAGGACTTTGACTTAACCCCCTTATCAGGCCGCATTCAATCCCAAACACCAACATCCTTATCTTGTCGAAACTCTTTCTTGTATTAGGATTCAACTATCCATGGATTCCTAATAGGACACGGTCGCCCTTGGCTATGTGGCCCATAAACCGATTGACCCCCAATGACTCCTAAGTACGGCCTCTGGGCCGAGAACAACTCTAAACTCGACCCAAACCAATATTTTGGGCCCAAACACATTCCTAATTTAATAGGACTGCAGCATGTTCATCTTTTTTCCGTTAAATATTCGCACTAAAGATAAAACATACACTTGGAAAGGAAAAATAATATGAATCACTACCCTAGGTCGGTTTTAACTGTTTCATCCGTTTTTAATGTGTTGTTTGTGTTTTTGACTTGAGCAAAGTCACGCGCGAGAGGTCTTTGTTTCAATTAGAAATATATGTGTTGAATTAATAGTTTAAATGATCTATTAGTTGCATAGCCATTTGGATAGGCTTCTCTCTATTTAGCAGTTCACAACGTTCTGTCTCTGATTTGTTTGGATGACATATTTATAGCTGGAACTGGAAGCAAGCAAATTTCTGAAATATAAATTGGTTAACTATTTGAGAGTTATATTTTGAATTACGATGCCCGCTACACATTCTCATGGAAATTTATCAACAAACGAGAAATGCTAAAGAGACTCTTAAAAGAGAAAGGAAGGTTTGTTAGTGTTGATCCTAATCAAGTACAAGTTGACAAAGGGAGATACTAAAGGTTTGTAGTTCGTTTAATGTACTTTGTACACACAAGACCAAACCTTACTTATGGCTTGAGTGTAGTAAGTCAATACATATATGCATTTCAAGTCAATACACACAAAACAAATCATATTGAAGTTGATCGATTATTCATCAAAGAAAAATTGAAAGGGAAAATAATTGAGAGCCACAATAAGATGGAAGATAAATTGGCAAATATTCTCAAAAAGGCTATTTCAAGTCATAAGTTTTGAAGTTTCTTATACAAGTTGAGCATGTGCGACATATATGCACCAACTTGTGGGGGAGTGTTAACTATATATTCCTGTAATCTCACAATTCTTAGTTTAGTGTGATTTCATGTAAATTAATTATTTCCTTATTGTTATGATTGTATCATCTTATAAATTCCTCCTTGAGACAGATGAATAGAGATACAATACTTTCCAAAAAGCTTTCTCTTTTGCATCTTTCAATTTTAAAGGGATGGTGTTGGATTACTGAACTTCCGTTGATCATTGCTACATAGTTTTAACATTCTACAGAACGTGTTCTGCAATCTGATGAAGTTATTTATGGTGCATTTATGTAAGGGTAATGGGAGTTAAGAAATGGAATTGAATTCTGATTACGGATTACAATAGTGTTTACTAACATGAGAGGAATCAAAAATCGTGTGGGAACCAGATGAATTCCGAAATTTTCCGAAGTTGGATAATCTAGCAATAGGTGGTAATTGTAATTGATTTCCTTCAATTGGTGTCCTCCAAGAATCAGACTTTTGTTCCTAAATTTCCCTCTGAATTATTCTTATGCAAGTCCACCCAAATTGGGAGGTGGCAAGTGTGGTGGGAGGACGTGAATATGGGAGGCAATGGGTGTATCTGTGAATATGGCAGCTGAGGGAGAAGAGGATATGGAGGATTAGGGGAGCATGGAGGACCTGTGAGCATGATAGGTGGTGGGAAGGGCTGTGAGGGTTGGGAAAGAAAAAGGCAGCAAGGCCTAAAGTCCTCTCCATTTTATAACTTGAACATCTGAAAGGAGATTTTCTAAAATTCTTTATGGTGTAGAAATGTACATTTGGATGGTTCTGGTACCTGAAGCCTTTCTAGACATAGCTGCAAGCTTTTCCTCTAATTCTTGCTTTACAAATGTAAGGGTGGATGCCCAGGCTTGCTCCTCAGCTAATTGTTGTCTCTCTTGCTGCCTCAAGTGTGACTCTTGCTACAAGAAATTTACCACTGTTTAAACAAAGAGGCGTGGGAGACTGGGAGTGCTCTGGAAGTCGGGGACAAAAAGATGGGGATGAGAGGATGGGGGGGAGAAAATATAAAGTTTGTAAAGATAAATTTAATTTTATATAGATAAACTTAATTTTCAATAATTATGGTATAAAAATAATTTATTTTCAACAAGGACAATTTAGTAATCAAGCTAGTTTTAATTCTGATTCCAGTGAACTAATAAACAATATATATGGAATCAATATCATTTGTATTTCGATTCCAGTTAATTATGTTTTCTCCTCAATTCAATTCCTCCTCAATTCAATTCCCTTCAATTTGATTACGGATTAGTAAACGAGTCCTTAGTGTTGTATGATTGTACATACTACTGTTCGATTACTGGTAGCATACTAATATTGCGTATGTAAATATGGATCTGCAATTGCAATTAATCTAACCTAAACACGAATATTATTTTGTAAGTCCTTTGGTCTTGAAGGCAGTAAAAAAAAAGGTACCAAATGCGCTTGATTGTCAATATATTATTTTAATGGCGATAATTTATTAAGCTTATATATATATATATTAGGTTGTGGTAATTAGTAGTGGCACATGATAAGGATTTTACCACACACGCAAAAGGTTTAAAAACTCCTATAATACTGGCAAGAAAGACAAAGTTATTGTAGTATAAACAGATCTCGTAAGGTCGTTCCCTACAGGGATTATTCAATAATTCGAAGCAAATCAAATTCCAATTAATTATTGTAAAATAGAAATTTGAGATGATTGATTTTTATGACCTAATTTCATAAAACGAATTTAATTAATAAAAATAAAACAATCTGCAATATTAAAGGTGAAGGAAAAGGAAACAGTTTTTTAAATACCAATTTATAAAAGCACTAGGGTTTCACCATCACCTAGCAATCCTATGCATTTTTTACCAATTACTTATGATCCACACATGCCATTTTGAAGATTAGGTTTTCCTAATATATATCCTACTTGGAACCTCCAACATAGAACGTATATCTAACATGCAATCCATTCGGACGTTCGGATCAAATATGAACATGAAAGACTTATTATGTTTTATGAAAACTCTTTGAAAAACCATACAACCCTTAAGACGCGATGTTCATCTTAAGTGAAATTACAATTATTAATCACAAGATGCCAGGGCCAATTTCAGGTAACCTTCCGACCAAAATTGTATCAAGTTACTTTTCTAAAGATCCTAATGGTGATCAGACATTAAGACATTTAGATTGTTTTAATCACGATGATTAATAATTCAAAGTATGCATGCAATGTCACATCCCAGCCCGAGGTCCACCACATCCCGGGCCCGCTTCACCACCGTAGCATGATATTGTCCGTTTTGGGCCCCGATTATGCCTTCACGATTTTCTTTCTGGGAACTCACACTAGAACTTCCCAGTGGGTCACCCATCATGGGATTGCTTTTGCCCGCTACTCACTTAACTTCAGAGTTACGATGGAACCTGAAGCCAATGAGCTCCCAAAATGCCTCATGCTAGGTAGGGATAGGAATATACATATAAGGATCACTCCCCTGGGCGATGTGGGATCTTACAATCCACCCCTCTTAACGGGCCCGACGACCTCGTCGGCACACCACGCCCAAGGTTAGGCTCTAATACCAAATTGTCACATCCCAGCTAGAGGTCCACCGCATCCCGGGCCTGCTCCACCATCGTATCATGATATTGTCCGCTTTGGGCCTTGACTACGCCCTCACGGTTTTCTTTCTGGGAACTCACACGAGAACTTCTCAGTGGGTCACCTATCATGAGATTGCTCTCTCGCGCTACTCGGCTCAACTTCAAAATTTCGATCGAACCCAAAGCCAGTGAGCTCCCGAAAGGCCTCATGCTAGGTAGGGATAGGAATATACATATAGGGATCACCCCCTGGGCGATGTGGGATTTTCGGCCAAACCACAACGAGTTAGACATCGTGTGAGGTATCATTATTTTCGTCTCTATGAGAACTACAACTTTCGTTTTTTAATCACTCGATTTCGTTAAGTATTGACAAAGTTATTAACATTTAAAGCTTGTTCACCTTTCTGGCTGAAATTTGGCATTCCCTTCCATTTAGCTTCGGGGAGCAGCAACCACACCAGGCCTTTAGGCCTTTCTTGCCGAGCCCAAATCAACCCTTTTAGGTTTTTGTTTTAAAGGGCTTTGGGGCCTTGTAGGTTAAAGTCTAAACCCAAATTTAGTTTGGTTTTATTTTTGTTTCTCAAAAACCATAAGGCCTTAGGCCTTTCTCCATTAGGGCCTTAGGCCCGTGACACCAAACCCTTAACCCATATGGGATATTCTGTTTGGGAATATTCCATCCGTCAGAGAATATTCTGTCCGTCAAGAAATATTCCGTTAGGGAATATTCCCCCTGTTGACCTTTCAGAAATTTAACAAGGACCCTCCTTAAGGTAATTCGACGTCCTAAATCCGTTTCCGATATCTGTTTTCCTAAATTCAATTGTTTTAATATAGTTTTATTAATTGGACCCTTTATGTGTTTAGGGGCAATTACTTGTGCCGTTTTCGTGTTTGCTAGTTTGCATGGCTCTTCGGCAGCTAAGTATCTGTGAATGGGCAATTTGTTTTTATACCTATACATATTTATAGTTTCCATAAATGCGTATTTACTTCATTTTTTACGCTTATATTGCCAAGTATCGTTATTGTGATATTAATTGTGATAAATGCTGCTATATAACTGAGATATTATTGTCATGACATTCATACATAATTGTACATGCTCATCTTGCTGCACCCCAGTGTTAGTACTCGCCCCAGGGTCAGGGCCAGTCATTCATATGTATGTTCACATCGCACCGTTCGCTCACCTTGGATCCAAGTTAGGTGCCAGTCCTGTCAAGTAGATTGCATTAGGCAATCTGACTTATCGTGCTTCTGCACCAGCCTTCATGTAATCTGTCACAGCCCGTCCCGGAGGTACTTTTTGCGGGAATGTGAAAGGACAAAAATGCCCTTGTCAGGTATCAAGGTATGTGTGTATTACGTTTTGAAAATGCTTGGTCCCTAAACTTTTAAGAAGTTGTTTAAGTTAGAAATATTTTGGAAGTTCATTTTATATTTTGTGGTTAGGGACTTAAGAGAGATTTTGGATGGTGTGGATTGGTTTGACCACACAAGATCAGTCTCATTCTCTCCTCCCTCTCGATCACTCTCTCAGTCTCTCTCTCTATCCCGACCTCACACCCATCGTACGGACCACCACCCAAAACCCTTCAAAACTCGACGGATCGAGGCAAATAAGGTATGTATCTTCATCGTTTTGACGTCCTGAATTCATTGGTACTAGTTTTAGGAAGTGAAACCTTCGATTTCACGTGGATCCCGAACCTCCATTTTTGAGGTACTGTTTATGCGAACGTAAAATGTTGTGTTTCAGGAGAATCCAAGCTTATAGCAAGCTTTGTGAGGTCCTAAGGAAGCTCGGGGACGTTCGTTTGAAGGATTTGGACGTCGGGATCGTGAGTTCCATAGTTGGCCGAATCCTTGGTTTTTGCAAGGTGAGATTTTGTGGTTTTTAGGCCCTAAAACTAGTCCAACGTGATATTACACTCTTAGGGCTTCAATTTGGTATAAAATACGAAGAAAATGGGTGAAAAACGAAGGAGAACAGTGAGTTTGAAAATCGGCCGGAGGTTGGCCGGAGTCCGGCCGCCGGAAAACCAGTCCGGCGAGGCCCTGCGAAGGAGACGACACGTGCGCTGCACATGCTGCGCGTGGCCAGCGCGTGGACCCGTGCCACGTGTGGTGCGTGGGGGCGCGTGGGGCTTCCAAAAATTTTTCTAAAAATATCCCGACGCTCGTGACGTCGAGTAGGTCGATGTGGTATATTCATATACCAAAATTGAGCATCGTATGAGAAATTATTTCGAATTATTGGTGATATGTTTAAAATTAACGTTTTTATAGTTATTTCGCATATAGGTGAGACGTATCCCGAGGATGACCGCATCCAGGGACGCCACGGGGGTTACGACCCGTCGACTTATCAGTGAGTGGCCAGTTTTGTTTTCGTTTTACCTTTATACTATGAATTGTTCCCAGAAAATGAATTTATACGCAAATATGTTTTAAAAATGCCATGCATGGATTTATTTGAAAAATATGAATTTCGTATGAGTTATATGATTGATATATGATGCATACATGTTGCATGGTGCTGTGGAGGCACAGGTAAGTCAGGTGAGTTCATGTATTTATTGAATTGTTGTTGTTGAGATGTTTTGAGCTCATAATCTGCACCCTAGGTGTTAGTGCTTATATTATTCACCACACCGCACGCTCGCCTTGGATCCAAGTAGGTGGATGTCGTACAGACCATGTGAGGGTTCCGACATGCTAGTCGTATAGATCACTAGGCGTGATTCCGACTAGTGGGTGACCTTAGTTATGCGCGCTGATGATATGTTGAGAGAAGCACTAGAGCGTAGTTTTTACACCTTTCATCGTATAGACTACCTTACGTAGTTCCGAGTGATGTGCAGAGTAGGGCCGTATAGGTCACTGTGGTGACTCCGGCTTAGTGGGGTATTGAGCTATTGAATTAATCGTATAGGACCAACTGCAGGGTCTCCGATTGATTCCTTATTTCACCTGATTTATATTTTGATTATGGCATGGCATGTTTTCTTGAAAAATGTTGAAGATTTGGGATTTAAGTTTTGAGATTTCATATGGTTTTATATATTTCTGGGAAAGTATTCAGGTTTTTACGGCGAGGGGATATAATTGTTTTGATGAACTGTTTTCAAAAATTATTTTGTTTTACTGACCCACTCATTTTGTTTTACGCCCCTCCAGGTTCTAGTTTAGCGGTTGGTGACTTTCGAGGCTGTATTCCGGCTTTCTGACAGACTTTCCACATGTAGGACTCACCCGAGGGTGATGTATTCTTATTTTAGTCCTACTTGACTGCAGTTACCTATGCTCTGAACTTATGTGTTTGTAATATAACTCATCCGGTTATGTTCGTAGATGGTTATGTTTGAGTTTGGTTTGAATTTCTGCTGAATTATGTTGTTATTACGCTTCCGTGTCGTGCTTATAGTTACGTCACACCCACGTGACGGCCAGCACACCTGGATCCTTCGGATCGGGGTGTGTCAGTTTGGTATCAGAGCTTAGGTTGCAGTTCTGTATAATTATTAATGCTTTAATGGTCTTTTGATGTTTTCTGTCAGAATCATGCCGCCTCGTAGGGAGCGTAGGGAGTCCCACCGTACTTCTGAACCTAATTTTCCGGATATTACTCAGCTAGGGGAAGCAATGGCCCAGGCTTTACAGAATGTGATTCGTCCTCCCCCTCCTCCGAGGACACCTTTGGAGACCATGTACAACTTGAAGTTAGATCGGTTTATGGGTAATGAAAGTCATGAGGGGGCGGAGAAATGGTTAGATCATATCGAGAAAACCTTCGAGGTGATGCAGAGTCAGGGGAATCTCCCTGCTAATAGGTGGGTGGAGACCACCACTTGGTTTTTGGGTCGTGAACCAGCAGCTTGGTGGATGAATCAGGCTAGGTACATGTCACCTGAGATGGCAGCCGACCGGAAAGTGTTCAAAGAGAATTTTATGAAGAGATTTGTCCCTCCTGAGTATATTGACCGTAAGAAGCAAGAATTCACCAGGTTGAAATAGAGAAATATGTCGGCACATGAATATTATAGAAAGTTTACTGATTTGTCTCGTTATGACACTGATATAGCTGGTAATCAGGGAGAGATGCTTCGACGTTTCAAGTTGGGATCTAAGAAGAAGTGGCGTACCTTTGCCAATGCACTTCCCTGCGCTGATTATCATGAGTATTTCGAGATCTTGGTTAGGATGGAGGACTCTGATAATCTTCCTGACAGTGAGGATGATGAGGACAAGAATGAGGGTCAGAAAAAGAATGATAAAGGTAAGGGTATTTCTATTCCGGGACCTCGGCAGACACAGAATTTTAAGAAGAGTGGAGCGAGTTCGAGGAGAGGTGGTGGAAGATTTTCTGGTGGACCCAGATTTCAGGGTCAGAGGGATGCTGGTGGATCTGGCGCTCCATGGTGCCGCCGTTGTAACTCCCGTCACCATGGTGAGTGTAGGAGAGGTACTGGTGCTTGTTTTACGTGTGGGCAGATGGGACATCGGGCTTCTCAGTGCCCCCAGGGTCAGCAGAGACCGCAGCAGACTAATATGCCACCTCCAGCACCTATTCAGCAGAGTTTTAGACCGGATGGTTATGGCCAGCCGAGTCGTGGTGGTGCCTACCATTATCAGGGGGATGC
>VIEB01000183.1:314848-374600 GCA_006547085.1 Malus baccata | reverse complement strand
GCGAATGCAACCACTTCCCGTTCCCCAGTGGAAATGGGAAAATATAACCATGGATTTCGTGTATAAACTTCCTCGTACACGAAATGGATTTGATGGTATTTGGGTTATTGTGGATCGACTTACCAAGTCGACGCATTTCATTTCGGTGAGGGAGAAATACCCTCTGAATAAATTGGCTAAGTTGTTTATCTCGAAGATTGTCAAGTATCATGGAGTCCCAGTAAATATTATCTCTGATCGAGACCCGAGGTTTACTTCTAAATTTTGGGTGGCTTTTCAGGAAGCTTTGGGTACTCAATTACTGTATAGCACAGCTTATCATCCTCAAACTGATGGGCAATCAGAGAGGACCATTCAGACGTTGGAAGATATGTTGAGATCTTCAGTACTGCAATTTGGTGATTCCTGGCACGATCGTCTGGACTTGATGGAGTTTGCTTATAATAATAGTTTTCACTCGAGCATTGGTATGTCCCCATTCGAGGCACTTTATGGTAGGACGTGTCGAACGCCATTATGTTGGTCTGAGGTTGGTGAACGGATGTTAGAAGGCCCTGAGATCGTAGATGAGACGACTCAAAATGTTCAGGTAATTAAGTCAAACCTGAAAGCAGCCCAGGATCGACAGAAGAGTTTAGCGGATACTGATCGAGTGTATGATGTGGGAGATTTGGTATTTTTGAAATTGTCACCTTGGAGAGGTGTGGTACGATTTGGGAAAAGAGGGAAGCTAAGCCCGAGGTACATTGGACCTTATGTGATCATAGAAAGAGTTGGAGAAGTTGCCTACCGGTTGGAGCTGCCTCCGGAGTACATTGGACCTTATGTGTTTCACGTTTCTATGCTTCGGCATTATATTTCTGATCCTTCTCATGTGATTCCTCCTCAACCGTTAGAGATTAATCCGGATTTGACGTATGATGAGGAACCGATCACTATATTGGATTGGAAAGACAAGGTTCTAAGGAACAAGACGGTGAGTTTGGTGAAGGTATTATGGAGAAATCATTCTGTAGAGGAAGCTACTTGGGAGACGGAAGACCGGATGAGAGAGATGTACCCAAGATTATTCTACGAGTATTAAATGATATATTTGGTTATGGGAATTTCGGGGACGAAATTCTATAATGAGGGGAGATTGTCACAGCCCGTCCCGGAGGTACTTTTGGAGGGAATGTGAAAGGACAAAAATGCCCTTGTCAGGTATCAAGGTATGTGTGTATTACGTTTTGAAAATGCTTGGTCCCTAAACTTTTAAGAAGTTGTTTAAGTTAGAAATATTTTGGAAGTTGATTTTATATTTTGTGGTTAGGGACTTAAGAGAGATTTTGGATGGTGTGGATTGGTTTGACCACACAAGATCAGTCGCCTTCTCTCCTCCCTCTCGATCACTCTCTCAGTCTCTCTCTCTCTATCCCGACCTCACCCCCATCGTACGGACCACCACCCAAAACCCTTCAAAGCTCGACGGATCGAGGCAAATAAGGTATGTATCTTCATCGTTTTGACGTCCTGAGTTCATTGGTACTAGTTTTAGGAAGTGAACCCTGCGATTTCACGTGGATCCCGAGCCTCCATTTTTGAGGTACTGTTCATGCGAACGTAAAATGTTGAGTTTCAGGAGAATCCAAGCTTATAGCAAGCTTTGTGAGGTCCTAAGGAAGCTCGGGGACGTTTGTTTGAAGGATTTGGACGTCGGGATCGTGAGTTCCATAGTTGGCCAAATCCTTGGTTTTTGCAAGGTGAGATTTTATGGTTTTTAGGCCCTAAAACTAGTCCAACGTGATAGTACACTCTTAGGGCTTCAATTTGGTATAAAATACGAAGAAAATGGGTGAAAAACGAAGGAGAACAGTGAGTTTGAAAATCGGCCGGAGGTTGGCCGGAGTCCGGCCGCCGGAAAACCAGTTCGGCGAGGCCCTGCGAATTAGACGACACGTGCGCTGCACGTGCTGCGCGTGGCCAGAGTGTGGACCCGTGCCACGTGTGGCGCGTGGGGGCGCGTGGGGCTTCCAAAAATTTTTCTAAAAATATCCCGACGCTCGTGACGTCGAGTAGGTCGATGTGGTATATTCATATACCAAAATTGAGCATCGTATGAGAAATTATTTCGAATTATTGGTGATATGTTTAAAATTAACATTTTTATAGTTATTTCGCATATAGGTGAGACGTATCCCGAGGACGACCGCATCCAGGGACGCCACGGGGGTTACGACCCGTCGACTTATCAGTGAGTGGGCAGTTTTGTTTTCGTATTACCTTTATACTATTGATTTTTCCCAGAAAATGAATTTATATGAAGATATGTTTTAAAAATGCCATGCATAGAATTATTTGAAAAATGTGAAATTTGTATGAGTTATATGATTGATATATGATGCATACATGTTGCATGGTGCTGTGGAGGCACAGGTAAGTCAGGTGAGTTTATGTATTTATTGAATTGTTGTTGTTGAGATGTTTTGAGCTCATAATCTGCACCCTAGGTGTTAGTGCTTATATTATTCACCACACCGCACGCTCGTCTTGGATCCAAGTAGGTGGATGTCGTACAGATCATGTGAGGGTTCCGACATGCTAGTCGTATAGATCACTAGGCGTGATTCCGACTAGTGGGTGACCTTAGTTATGCGCGCTGATGATATGTTGAGAGAAGCACTAGAGCGTAGTTTTTACACCTTTCATCGTATAGACTACCTTACGTAGTTCCGAGTGATGTGCAGAGTAGGGCCGTATAGGTCACTGTGGTGACTCCGGCTTAGTGGGGTATTGAGCTATTGAATTAATCGTATAGGACCAACTGCAGGGTCTCCGATTGATTCCTTATTTCACCTGATTTATATTTTGATTATGGCATGGCATGTTTTCTTGAAAAATGTTGAAGATTTGGGATTTAAGTTTTGAGATTTCATATGGTTTTATATATTTCTGGGAAAGTATTCAGGTTTTTACGGCGAGGGGATAGAATTGTTTTGATGAACTGTTTTCAAAAATTATTTTGTTTTACTGACCCACTCATTTTGTTTTGCGCCCCTCCAGGTTCTAGTTTAGCGGTTGGTGACTTTCGAGGCTGTATTCCGGCTTTCTGACAGACTTTCCACATGTAGGACTCACCCGAGGGTGATGTATTCTTATTTTAGTCCTACTTGACTGCAGTTACCTATGCTCTGAACTTATGTGTTTGTAATATAACTCGCCAGGTTATGTTCGTAGATGGTTATGTTTGAGTTTGGTTTGAATTTCTGCTGAATTATGTTGTTATTACGCTTCCGTGTCGTGCTTATGGTTACGTCACGCCCATGTGACGGCCAGCACACCTGGATCCTTCGGATCGAGGTGTGTCATAATCATAGTACTAGAGCATATTGATTACACCCAGTCCTGTTCATGTCAGAAATTATCTGTTCGAACTCATGTGTTAGCTTAGATGGATGAGCACTTATTTATACTTGATTAGTACATGATTATATTACTATGGCAATCGATATATCATGACTTGGCATATTTCTGGTCGTAACGGTGTTGTATTACTATTTACATACTTACGTAGTATGTTTTAAGGAAACTATACATGTTTTACGACGAGGGATTAGTATATTCGAAAATAAAGGTTTTCTTATAGGCATTATTTTTGCTTACCCACTCAACTTTATTTTTCGTCCCTCCAGGTTTAGTAGATGTGCTTATGTGTAAACGAGGATTCTGGCAAATCTTAGGGGATGGTTGTCTTCAGTGGTATAACCCTCATCTTATTTTACTGTACTGTTTTTATGCTCTACCATCACGTGTGTAATGGGTGCAATCCCGTTCGCCCGTGCACTCTTTGGTTTAGGCACTTTTAGGTTTAAATTTATTCATATTCTTCCTCCTCTACACTACACTTTATGGCTTCGTCACCCTCCAAGTGTCAGCCAGCACAACTCGATTCAAAGTCCAAGTGGACCCTCTGGGTTGGGGTGTGTCATGCAATCAATCATAAGCAATTAAATAAAAATTACATATTCATGCTAAGGCTCAAGGCTTCGTCCTAGCAAAAGAAATTAGTTACACATGCTTATAATAAAAATCAAAGAAAATATCATTAACTAGAAAAAAATGAAAACACCTTGTAGGTAAAAAGTCTGAAATTCTCCTAAGCTTTGCTAAATTCTCTCAATGTTGTGTCCAGAACCCTAATGGCTAAAAACCTTATTTATACTACCCCAAATTAAACCCCTCCTAGAAAAATGTTTTCTAAAAACTAGGAAATAAAATAGTAAAAGGATAACTAGGAATTACATTTCCATTATGACTAGGAAACCTGCCTAACACAAAAATAGTCACGTTTTTGGACCTTCAGGGCTCTAAAACAGCCCTAAAATGACTCAAAATAAAGATTATGACCTCCTCTTCTAGTTCCAAGAAGAGCCCAAATCCAAAATCCATTATCTTCTATCCCAAAAATCACAAATAAACTCTGCAGCCCAATCTGCTAGCACTGTGAGCTGGGCATAAATTAATTCGTCACGATCAGATGCTTCAGGATAAAATTATGATACAACCTTCTTGACAGATTCACGAACCCGCTCCAATTGGAATCACTCAAAATTTCCACCGTTGGATTACTTTATGCTCCAAACAAATTTGCATGTTCTACATTAAAAACACATAGTAAAACATCAAAATTTCACCAAAATAATAAATACCAATAATAGAGAATAATATATAGTATAAAATCCACTCATCAGCGCACTCACTCAATCAACCATTTGACCTATTTACAAGGATAAGGCGATTTAGGAGGTAAGCACTATCCCGACATCAATGGATAATATGATGTAATTCGGAAACACCATATGTATATCTGTGTGTATATTCATGAAGTTAAACTAGATAAATAGATATAAGTCGAGATAAATAGACGTGGCAGTACAACAGACATGCCAAATTTTTATCATGTAAGGGATAATGTAGTCAATAAACAGCATATCTTTTTTAGGCGAATAAATAGTACATTGGTTAGTATTTATCAACTTAATAAAATATTAAACAATTTGTGCTTATGTTAGTAATACTAATACCATTTAGATGCATTAAAGAAGAAGATCCATCTGTTTCTCTCTCCTCATTTTTCATAGATTGTACTGAACAAACTTTGGGATTATTTGTTAGAACACAAGAACACTAAGGAATTGTTTGGAACTGAGTGAGAGTTGCAGCATAATTGCATTTTAATTTTATGGGTGAAAACATTGCCACAAGGAACCAGCTGCAGCTTCACAACAGCCCAGCTTTTGATGTCTCACTCGATGTGCAAGGAGGCTCCAAAATCGTCGATGAAGATGGCCGCCTCATAAGAACCGGTAAGTTATACTTCTCTTCTTGAAAATGCTAAGTAAAATGCATGCACTTTGACTTGCATGTTCATTTGTTTTCATTTTTTTTTTTTTGTGTTGTTTGTGGTACAAGGAACTCTCTGGACGGCAAGTTCACACATAATTACTGCTGTGATTGGGTCTGGAGTTCTGTCCTTGACTTGGGCCATAGCTCAGCTTGGATGGATTGCTGGTCCTGTTGTGATGGTCATGTTCTCCTTCATCACCTACTACACTTCAACTCTTCTTGTTTCCTGCTATCGTGATCCCGTCACTGGAAAGAGAAGCTGCACTTACTCGGATGCTGTTCGATCCCACCTTGGTGAATTTTGCCTAATACTATTTTTTTTTTTTTGTGACATAAGAAATAAGGATTTTTTTCTTTTTTTTTCCAAAGGTATATAACCCAATTTTTTTTTGTGTTAATTTGAAATTCTCAGGTAAAGTTCAGGTCAGAATGTGTGGATTTATTCAGCAATTGAACCTTTTTGGAACTACTATTGGCTATACTGTGACAGCAGCTATAAGCATGGTGTAAGTCTTGAGTGTTTAAACTCAATTAAGAAATTGGTGACCTTTGATCACATTTTTTTTTAATTTTATTATTATTAGGGAGAGGGGAAGGATTTGAAATTGTCACATTAATTTACGAGAGAGAGAGCTTTGAACCTCTGTTGTATGTGTAAAAATTCAACACCTTATCCACTAAGATATTGGACCGCATACAGATATTTGATTACATTATATTTTTTGTGTTGATTAACAGGGCAATAAAAAGGTCTACTTGCTTCCACAATAGTGGTGGAAAAGATCCATGCCTTACCAGCAGCAATCCCTATATGCTAGCTTTTGGAATCTCGGAAATTATATTGTCTCAAATTCCAAACTTTGATAAGTTGTCTTGGCTCTCCATTGTTGCTGCATTCATGTCCTTCACTTACTCTGGAATTGGACTAGCCCTTGGAATTGCTAAAGTTGCTGGTACACATATCTATTACTGCTATGTTGAATGGAGAAATGTTTTCTCCGGTGACCAAGAATGTATAGTCACTCATTATTATATTTGATATCAATAATGGAGATTAATACATTAATTAAAGTCATTTTTATTTATTCTCCGTGCCTGATCTCAAATTTAAAGGTGGGTTACCATAAATTCTAGGTCACCAAATGATTAAGAGAACAAGAATCAAATGTCAAATGATGCATTAAAATTTGAATTTGGTTATCAAGATTAAAATGGTTCTAGTAAACTAGTTTAGTTCAATCTTTTTTTGTGTGGATATACCAGAAAATGGAAAAATCAAGGGAAGCATGTCCGGAATGAGCATTGGGGTTGTGACTCCAGCCCAAAAGATGTGGAGGACCTTCCAAGCACTTGGTGACATAGCTTTTGCCTTCTCTTACTCAATCATCCTCATTGAAATTCAGGTTTATATCTTCTTCAAGTTAAAATTAACAATGTTTATACTTTTCGCAACAATTTTATGTACTTAATCAATCATATAAATGTAACAGGACACAGTTAAATCCCCACCATCTGAAACCAAAACAATGAAGAAGGCCACTCAACTTAGTTTGGCAGTGACATCCATTTTCTACATTCTATGCGGCTGCATGGGCTACGCTGCTTTTGGAGACTTAGCTCCGGGAAACCTCCTTACTGACAAAGGCTTATCCAGCCCATTTTGGCTCATCGACATAGCCAATGCCGCCATTGTGATCCACCTTGTTGGTGCATACCAAGTTTTCGCCCAACCCATTTTCGCATTGGTCGAAAAAACGGCAGCAAAAATTTTTCCAGACAGCCAGTTCATCACAAAAGACATCAAAATAACAATCCCGCGTTTAGGTTCCTACAACCTTAACCTCTTCAGTTTAGTTTGGAGAACATTATTTGTGATTCTAACCACTGTGATCTCCATGATCCTCCCATTCTTCAACAATGTGGTTGGATTTCTCGGGGCTTTGGGGTATTGGCCACTCACAGTTTATTTTCCCGTGGAGATGTACATTGCTCAAAAGAAGATACCAAAGTGGAGCATGAGATGGATTTGCCTCGAAATCCTCAGTTTTTGTGTCTTTGCAATCGCCCTATGTGCTGCAGGTGGTTCAGTTACTGGTGTGGTTCATGATCTCAAGGTCTACAGGCCCTTCAAAACCAGCAATTAATTTAGGTTCTGCAAATTTTAATTTACTCGTACTGTCACCGTCAAGTATTTTCCAATTCAAAAGACAGCTTGTAGAACCCTAATTTCTTGGTGCAACATTTCTAGGTCCTGCTGAATTCAATGTCATCAATCATGTTGCCTTCTTGTACATATCCTTAAAACATAAGCAGCTAATGCGTAACGGTGTGATTTCTTATGCTTCTATTTTGTAATGTGTGTTGCTAAGAAACAAAGGTACGTTGCATCTTTCAGTTTTAAAGAAAAATGTATCATTTGCGGAACAGCCATTGATCATAGCTACAAAGTTTTTGCATTCTACCAGGAAGTTTTTGCATTCAAATGAAGTTGTTTTTGTGTTACGGGATTGTACAGATGAGTTCTAGAACACTCGCCTGTAAACTGTTTTGATACCTGTGGTATCACAATTCAGCTATCAATCTTGACGAAATTGTAGACCTGACAATTTCTTACACGATCCGTTAACACAATACATAAACGACACGAAAATAACGTGTTTTGGGTCAACATGATAAATAATCGGATCATTATCGGGTCACACGATAAGAACCCGGATTCTTAACAGGTTTACACGAAAGTGACACGTGAGTAATCTGTTTCAACACCATAAGAAAAATATTATTTTGATGATTTTAATTTTTTAAACAACTAAAAAACCTTACTATAGAATACAATAGATATAGTGGATATGTACATATTGTTTATTAATTATTATTGTATTATTATTCTATACAAATTTTAAAAATTTAAGTTTTATTTAGTTATTTATTTTTATAGTATACTATAGGCAAAGGCAAAGAGTGAGATTAAAAAATTATAAAACACATTAAAAATAAAAATATCAAGTAATATAAAAATACCAAACACATTAAAAAATTATTATAATTAATTTACAAATGCAAAATGACACACCCCGACCGAGATCAAGGCGTTTTAGCCGTCACGTCCTTGGAAGACCCTTCATGAAAACAACCCGCACCAAGATAAATGTGTTTAAAGGAACACTCACAATGGAATTTGATGGGGATGTTATTGATTTCAATATTTCTGAATCTATAAAATATCCTAAGGATGATCATTCTTGTTTCTCTATTGATGTATTTGATGTTTTGGTGCAGGACTACCTTGACTCATTGGAGAGGGATCCTCTTGAAACCACCACAGTACATGGAGTGGGACTTAACAAACCAAAGGCAGCAATTGAGCATACTCACGGCAAAAATGATGATGCCTATGCCGTGCCTCCTAGTGCAGAAATAGAAGAGATGGTTGCTGCCCTTGAGTCATCGCCACAACATCTTGGTAAGCCTCCTAATCCAATTCCAATTCCCGTTTCTACTAACAAGTTGTTACCTTCTGTGATTCAGGCACCCGTCCTTGAGCTTAAACCGTTGCCGGACCATTTAAAGTATGTATTTTTGGGAGATGACGAGACATTGCCTGTCATTGTTTCCTCATCACTCACGGCATTGGAGGAGGAGAAGTTGATTCGAGTGTTGAAAGAGCATAAAACGGCAATTGGATGGACATTGGCCGACATTAAGGGAATTAGCCCTACAACTTGCATGTATCGCATACTTCTAGAGGAGGGGGCTAAACCAACTCAAGAGGCTCAACGTCGACTTAACCCTCCAATGATGGAAGTTGTGAAGAAGGAGATTATCAAGCTTCTTGATTGTGGAGTCATTTACCCCAGCTCAGATAGTCGTTGGGTTTCACCGATTCAAGTTGTACCAAAGAAATCAGGAGTCACTGTGGTGAAGAATGCAGAGAATGAGCTTGTGACTACACGTATCCAAACCGGTTAGCGAGTGTGCATTGACTATAGGAAGCTAAACGCCACCACAAGGAAGGACCACTTCCCCTTGTCGGTCATTGATCAAATGCTTGAAAGGTTAACCGGTCATTCTTTTTATTGCTTTCTAGATGGTTATTCGGGATATAATCAAATTGTTATAGCTCCAGATGATCAAGAAAAAACTACTTTTACTTGTCCATTTGGCACTTTTGCTTATCGTCGAATGCCATTCGGGTTGTATAATGCACCAGCCACATTCCAACGATGCATGGTAAGTATATTTTCAGATTTTGTGGAAAAGATTATTGAAGTTTTCATGGATGACTTTAGTGTCTTTGGTGATTCGTTTGATGGTTGTTTAGATAATCTCACTTTAATCTTAAACCGGTGCATTGAAACTAACCTTGTTTTGAATTGGGAAAAATGTCACTTTATGGTTAAACAAGGCATAGTTTTAGGTCACATAGTTTCTGCAAAAGGAATAGAGGTTGATAAATCAAAAATAGATCTTGTACGCTACTTACCCTCTCCCACTTCGGTGAGGGAGGTTCGTTCTTTTCTTGGACATGCAGGATTCTATAGGCGATTCATCAAAGATTTTTCCAAGATTTCCCAACCCCTTTGCCGCGTTCTTGAAAAGGATGTGACATTCAAGTTCGATGATGAGTGTGAGAAGGCATTCAATCACCTAAAGGATAAGCTAACTTCGGCCCCCATCATAGTCCCACCAGATTGGAGCCTTCCCTTTGAGCTTATGTGTGATGCTTCAGATTATGCATTAGGGGCTGTTTTGGGACAAATGAGGGACAAGAAGCCACACGTCATCTACTATGGATCCCGGACTTTGAATGATGCACAATTGAATTATTCCACCACTGAAAAAGAACTTCTTACTGTTGTATTTGCTTTAGATAAGTTTCGTTCATATCTTCTTGGAACTAAAGTTATTATTTACACTGATCATGCAGCTTTGAAGTATTTGCTCACAAAGAAAGAGGCAAAGCCAAGGCTTATTCGTTGGATGCTACTTCTCCAAGAGTTTGATGTGGAAATCCGGGACAAGAAAGGAAGTGAAAACGTGGTGGCTGACCATTTGAGCCGAATGGTGCATGAAGAAGATGCCAATGCCGTGCCCATCCTAGAGACATTCCCAGATGAGCAAGTGTTGTCCATTCAGGTAAGTGAGTCATGGTATGCCGATCTAGTTAATTATTTGGTCACTAAGCATGTCCCAAGCACCCTAAATAAGCACCAACGTGATAAACTCAAGAAGGATGCACGATTTTATGTTTGGGATGACCCTTATTTATGGAAACATTGCCCTGACCAGATTCTACGTAGTGTGTGCATGATTCCGAGTTTCATTCGATTTTAACTTTCTGTCACACTTATGCATGTGGGGGTTATTTTGGCACACAACGCACAGCACATAAGGTTTTACAATGTGAATTTTATTGGCCTACGATCTTTAGAGATGCTAGAACCTTTTGTATAACCTGTGATCGTTGTCAAAGAATGGGTAATATAACATCAAAATACCAAATGCCGCAACATCTTATATATTCTGCTGAGATTTTTTATGTTTGGGGTATAGATTTCATTGGCCCATTTCCTTCCTCCCATGGTTTTCTTTATATATTACTTGTTGTGGATTATGCTTCGAAATGGGTGGAAGCAAAAGCCACCCGTACTAATGATTCTAAAGTGGTTGCAGATTTTATTAGAACTAACATATTTGCAAGGTTTGGAATGCCAAGAGTGCTCATTAGTAATGGAGGATCCCATTTTTGTAATCGAACCATTGAGGCGTTGCTCAAGAAGTACAATGTCACGCATAAGGTTTCCACACCTTATCATCCTCAAACAAGTGGGCAAGCCGAGGTTTCAAATAGGGAAATCAAGCAAATTTTGGAGAAGACAGTGGGACCAACTCGAAAAGATTGGAGCTTGCGCTTAAATGATGCATTGTGGGCATATAGAACGGCCTACAAAACACCAATTGGGATGTCCCCATTTCGGCTCATCTATGGGAAACCATGTCATCTTCCGGTTGAATTGGAACATCGTGCACATTGGGCCGTCAAAACATTCAATATGGACATTGATGCCGCTGGGATCCATAGGAAATTGCAATTGAATGAGCTTGAGGAGATTAGGAAGGACGCTTATGAGAACGCTCTCATTTACAAGGAGAAAGCAAAGGCCACCCATGACAAGATGATTCGTGGCAAGACATTCTCTATAGGGCAGAAAGTGTTACTTTTCAATTCCCGTCTTCGGTTGTTTCCGGGTAAGTTGCGTTCTAAATGGATTGGACATTTTGTCATTACTAATGTTTTTCCTCATGGTGCAGTCCAAATTCAAAGTTTGAAGACGGGACATGAATTCAAGGTCAATGGACACCGTTTGAAGCCCTACTATGAGACATTTGAGGAGCATGCCGTGGAGGACATACCCCTCCATGCCGTGGGCCCTATTCAAGCTTAAATGGAGGTATCATCCGGCTGGAAGACTTTAAAGCAAGCGTTTCTTGGGAGGCAACCCATGTGTTCAAACGAGGGATTGAAGAAATTCAAGCTCCATAACCAGATTTGCGTTCTTAAACTCTACCCTTTCTTGTTTTTACTTTGCCATGTTTGTCGTGTTTTGTAGTTGTGTTGTTTGCTTGCATATATGTGAATCTATATTTGAAACATTGAGGACAATGTTTGGTTTAAGTGTGGGGGGTAACCAAGTGTTTTTATTGCAAATTCATGGGATTTCATCACCCATAACTTCCAAAGTTGTTCCTTGCTATTTTTAAGTGTTTTTAAGCTGTTTTGATGCATTTTAGTGTGTTTTGACATAAAAATCCGAAAATCTCATAAAAATTTGAAAAATTGTTTTGAAAAACCCAAAAAGAGTTGTTTTTGTATGTTTGTTTGTGTCTTAGGGTACCTTCCAACACAAGGATGAGGATTTGATTTTTAATTGCATGACTGTTAAAGAAAGTTATAAACATGGATGGAAGTTTGATGTACTCTTTGGTTTATGCTTGGTTGTAGTTAACGTTTACGAATTCACATATAATCACAAAGGAAAAAATAAGTTTTTGTAACATGCTTGAAGGAAGGAACTCAAACTAACGCTACAACCCTGAGAGACTTGAGCCTAAACTTTATTTGGAGAGTTATTAATCTGTGAATCGTTGTTTTCTAAAGTCGTTGCATGATCTCATTATTCTTTGCTTGGTTGCTACTTAGAATGCGTCTTATCACTTTTGTTCCAAGAACTAGAACTCATACCCGTTTCATTCAAAACTTAAAATTGAATGCATAACATATAGCAAGATGAAGTTGTTAGTAGTTACCACCAGAGCCAAAAAGCCTTCATTCCATGCATTTGTTTTTGTAGGTTTAACCCCTTTGAGCCTTAATTAGCCTATTTTCTTTGTTAGCCACATTATCCTCACCTAGCCTAGAATAGGACTATCCACACCCTTGTTCTTAAAGTATAGTGGAGCAAGACTTAGAGGGAATTCCTTTTGATCAACATTGTTCTAGAAAACAAGTGTGGGGGAAGAAATGAGGCACGGGGAAAAAGAAAAAGAAAAGACATGAAAAAAAAAATTGTGAAAAGAATAAAGAAGAGCTGAAAAATATGTGAAAAAGAGCTCTAAAATGTTGGTTGTTAAAGAAAGGATCCAAAAAGTTGAATTTGGCCCTAAGTGTGCATGAATCTTCTCTTGTGTTTAAAAGTTGATTTCTGAATTCTAAAGGGAATTCTAAGTTAATTTCAGTACTTTGCTTACTCTTGCTTTAAGAACGTTTGTTTTCCTTACCTTTCTTTGTTAACCAATACCCTTAGCCCCATTACAACCCTTAGACTTTAATCTTGGTTGTTGTGTATTTCAATATGTGGAGTTTGGGATTGGTATGAGCATATGGTATCCCTGGTTCTCGCGTCTAAGTAGTGGCATTCCATTCATGAGATCATATACATGTTTATGTAATAACTCCAGAAACTGCTTTCTTTGATGATAACTTATGTGAGTGTTAGTCTACATATTTACATCAATCTTCTCACATATACCTAGTATAGGGAGTGTAGTCAGAAGGTCTGTGTGAAAATAGAGTGTATATTCGGTGAGGAATTGAGGGAATTCTCTAAGGCATGTTACTACATTCAAAATGTTGTTTTATGTGATTAAATGCGAACTAGTAAATGGTGACTATGATTAAGTATGTGCTTAAGTGTGAAGATGACTAAAATCTATGGGAATGATGATTTTTAATATGTCATGTGTATTGGAAATCCTTGAGGCAAACGTTGGAAGGTTTAGGTTATGTTTTGTTTGTTTGTTTTGTTTCGTTTGTCTTTTGTTCTTTGTTTTGTTCGAGGACTAGCAAAAGCTAAGTGTAGGGGAATTTGATAGGAGCATATTTATGCGACTTAGTTAGCTTGTTTTCTTACACTTTTATAGTTAGTTTTTGGTTATTATAGTGTTTTAAACTATTTTCGTGTGTTTGTAGGTCCAAATGACAAAGTATGCAAAAAGGTGCAATTTGGAGCCTTTTGGAGCAGTTTTAAGCATAAAATGGATATCACATGCTTGGAGTCAAATGGATGGACGAAATTGAAGATCAAAGGAGGCAATAAATGAAGAAATGAAAATGAAGAACAAAGAGTTCAGAATTGGAAACCAAAGTTTCTAAAGTTGGAAGTTGCTATTGTTGGAGGTTTCCATTCTTGAAAGTTTCTATTCTTGAATTGGAAGTTTCCTAATCCTTTTTCAGCTTTGTTCTAAGCCCATGCCGCACCCTAGGGCCCTAATCCTTTATTTTCTGCTAAGTTTAAACCCTAATCCATCTACCCTAGGGTTGTGCCGCACCTAGTGTTCTAGAAGCCTAAAAATCTGCATAAAACCCTAGTTCTTTTCTCCCTTGGATGGGCCAAGCCTTTTATCTCCAAAACCCTAACCATTTCCCATCAGATTTTGTGGAAACCCTAGCCTATAAATAGATGTTTTAAAGCCCAAATTCGTCACCACCTTTTACACCATTCAGAAACACCTTGCCGCAACCCTAATCACCATTCTACATCACAAAACACCATCCTACATCCATACACATCTCTGCCGCACATTTTGGAGAAGAAGGAGAGCCTTGTTGTGCATTCCATTGATGAAGGAGGGCTTTGTGCGCAAGCCATCTGCATCCTTGGGAGTTTTAAGAGTTCTTTCTTCCCTCGTTTCAGTTTCGATGTTTATTTTAATTTGGTTTTCAATTGCTATGAACATGTGGAACTAAACTCTTATTAGTTAGTGGTGAATTTGAAGCCATGGACATATGTTAATATGAATTGATTCCTTTCAGTTATTGTTTCGTAAAACATGAATGCAATTTACTTATCTATTTGATTGATAACTTATTCTTTTGTGTTGACTAAGGAGGCCTACTTTGTTTGCATGCTTGAATCTGATGCTAAGTTATAAGGGACTTTCACCTAATCGTTAGAAACTTATAATTACAAGTAGTGGAGATTGTTAGTCACAATCATGTTAAGTAGATTCTTGGCAAAAGTATCATGTAGTTCATAGTTATAATTGCCTTGTCAATGCTTATGATTTCCATGGAATTTAATGATCTTTGAATGTATCTCTATCATGTTGTTCATATAGGGAACTTGAGAAGAATAATTTGGGTTGTTGCTGATGTGATAAAAGTTAAGCACACAAATTAAACCCTCTTTTGACAATTGTAGTATATGTATAAGTAGGGATCGTTCTGGACCGGGGATTAGGAGGGATTGCTAATCTAATTGAAACTGACTTAAAAACACAAAAATAAACTTAAAAACACTTAACAAGACTCACAAGACTCCAAACAAACTTAAAAGACTCAAAACAGCACGAAACAACCAAATAGACTCAAAACTGACTCTAGGGAGTTATTTGGACGAAAATTGGTTTTAACTTGACTCAAGACACTTAAAAACACAAACCAAAACAGATTTTAACTAATCTAACACTTCAAAGTAAAGGGGGATTGGGTTTTGGATGAAAATAAAGTAAAACAAACAAATTAAAGACTAAAACAAGTTTTGGACGAAAATTGGGAAATTGGATGGGTGATGGTCTAGCTAGAAGGTCCTTCTCTACACATGACACACTTGCATACAAATCAATCTCCAATTGCTTTTCAATAAACCATGAACCTCAACACCCCAAGTTAATTAGGTACGCTTAAATTAACCCTCAGATTTTCCTTAAATCATTGAATTGAATGGAAATAGCGCATCGCAATCAAATTATTCCTTAAAAGTTCCCTACATGAAAGCGCATAATAGAGACACAATCAAAGATCATTAAGTGCTATGAAAATCATAAGTGTTGACAAGGCATTCATAACTATGAAAGCGCATGATACTTATGCCATGAATTTACTTAACATGATTGTGACTAACAACCTTTACTACTTATGAATATAAGTTCATAACGATTAGGTGAAAATCCCTTATATTCTAGCATCAAATTCATGCATGCAAACTAAGTTGGCCACCTTAATAACCATACAAGAATAAGTTTTGAATAAAACAGTTAAGCAAATTGCATTCACAATTTATCAAATCGCAATTGAAAGTAATCAATTCATATTGCAAGTATAATCATGGTTTCGAATTCCCCTCTAACTATAAAGAAATTAGTTCCCCATATTCGCAATTAGACAAAGATAACTTGAATTAAACATTGAAAACAAAGATAGAATACACCTAGAAACACTCCAAATGGCTCCTTCTTCTCCTTCCTTAGCTGCGGCACAAGATGATTGTGGTGGATGGTGTGGTGGATGGATGTAGGTGATTTTTGGTAGAGGGTGGTGGTTTAATTGCTGCCCAAAGGTTTGTATTTATAGGGCTAGGGAAACCCACGAATTTCTGAAGGAAAGGAATGTGAATTTGGCACAATTCATGAAGGAAAAAGACTAGGGTTCACCAAATTCTGAAGGGAAAGGATTGCACAATCCTAAGGGAAAAGGATTGCAGGTTCTAGAGCTTTTAGAAAGGTTTGGGGCGCCAGATTTTTAGGAGAGGAGATAAGGCCTTCTAGAAAGGTTGTTTTGTGGCTGATTTCCTAGAAAAACAAGGGATAAGGTGCAACACCTTTGTAGGAGTGGATAAGGGCTTCTAGAAACCTATTTTAATGTGTTTTAATCTGAAAATAAATCCCCTTCGCAACTGGAATTAAGTTAGGATAGGATTAGGATAGGATAAGATAAGATAAAGTTGGATAAGATTTTGGATAATGTTCCTTCTTTTGAGCTGATTTCTTATCTTCCTTGACTTGGATTTATTTCTTCACTCTTTTCAGCACATTCCTAGCCTCTTGAACCTCAAATTCGTCCATCCATCTTGCTCCATTCATAAGCTATCCATTTGGTGCCCAAAAATGCCTCAAAATGCTCCAAATTGCACTTTCTTGCCAACCTTGTCATATGGACCTACAAACACATGAAAATAGCTTAAAACACTATAATAAACAGAAACTAACTATGAAAATGCAAGAAAACAAGCTAACTAAGTCGCATAAATATGCTTCTATAAGTTGCATGCATTCATCCAATTCAATGAATTCAGGGAAATCTGATAGTTAATTTGTGCATTCACGATTAATTTGGGGCATTGTCGTTCATGGTTTAAAGAAACAATACTGGAAATTGATTTATGTTGCATATGTTCATGTGTGGAGAAGGATCCTCTAACTAGCTTTTCACCTTTGAATTCATCTCAATTTCGTTTTACATTACTTTGTTTTGCAATCTGTTTCGTTTTAATTCAATTTTTAGGTCAGTTTAGAGTCTATAGAGTCTATTCTTGTGTTTTTAAGTCTAGTTTAGTGTTTTAGAGTTTAATTTGAGTAGATTAGCAGCCCTAGTTAATCCCTGGTTTAGAACGATCCCTACTTACATCTTTACTACAATTGTCATCAATAGGGTTTAATTTGTGTGTTAAGTTAATTTTCACATCAAAGCACACCATCAATTAAAACTAGCCTAACCTGGAAATTAGCAAGCAAGGCTTCTCCTCAATTTTCCACTCCTAGCTCCACTCCAGTGGACCTCAAATCTGCTAGAAGAGGAACATGATAATCATAAATGACATTAAGTCTGGCTGGAGTCTTTCTACTAAGTGCATCCGCCACTGCATTTGCACGACCAGGATGATACTCAATCGTGCAATCATAGTCACTAAGTAATTCAATCTGCCTCTGCTGACGAAGATTAAGATCTCTCTGAGTAAACAGATACTGAAGACTCTTATGATCTGTGAAGATCTTACATTTCTCACCGTAAAGATAATGTCTCCAAATCTTCAAAGCAAAGATGATAGCCGCTAACTCCAAATCATGTGTAGGGTAATTCTTCTCATGAGCTTTCGACTGTCTCGAAGCAAAAGCAATTACTCTACCATGTTGCATTAATACGCAACCCAAACCATTCAAAAAAGCATCACTATAAACCTCATAATTACCGCTATCATCAGAGAGTGCTAGAACAAGTACATAAGTGAGGTAGTACTTCAACTGTTGGAAACTTTGCTCACATTTATTATCCCACTCAACCTTAACATCCTTTCGAGTCAACCTTGTCAATGGCAGAGCAATCATTGAAAAATCTTAACGAACCGTCTATAATAGCCTGCTAGGCTAAGAAAACTCCGTACCTTAGTGACGGTTTGAGGTTGCTCCCAATTCTCCACAGCTGCCACTTTCTGAGAATCCACTTGAATGCCTTGAGAAGAAACAACATGTCCCAAACATGCCACTTGATTCAACCAAAATTCACATTTGTTAAACTTAGCATATAGTTAGTGTTCCCTCAAACTGCTCAACACCAACTTCAGATGTCTAGCATGCTCAGCCTTGGACTTAGAGTATACTAGAATATCATCAATGAAGACAATAATAAACCTGTCCAAATATGGCTGGAATACTTGATTCATTAAATCCATAAAAGCTGCTGGTGCATTAGTTAACCCGAATGGCATCACAAGAAACTCATAATGACCATATCGAGTCCTGAATGTGGTTTTAGGGACATCTTTGATGCGAGAATTACTTGACACATAAATTAAACCCTCTTTTTGACAATTGTAGTATAGATGTAAGTAGGGTATCGTTCTAGGCCGGGGATTAGGAGGGATTGCTAATCTATTCTAAATTAATTTAAAAATATTAAACAAGACTCAAGAATATAAGAAGAAACTTAAAAACACAAAAGTAGGTTTTAAAACACTAAACTAGACTCAAAGAGTTCAAAACACTTTAAGGCACAAACTAAACAAACTTAAACACACTTCAATACAAGAAAGTAAATGGACGGAAATTGAATTAAAAGACTAACAACAATGAAAACTAACTAAATAATATAATTTAATAATGGGTGGGTGTTTGGTTTTAACAAGAAGTAAATTAAACTTAAATAAATTACAGAATTTACAAAAACATGAAATTAAGATGAAAAGATAATTGATGGATTAGCTAGAGGGTTATTCTCCACACATGTTATACTTGCATACAAAATGATTTCCAGTTGCTTTTCGATAAGCTATGAATACTCAACGCCCCAAATTAACCGTGAATTGCACTAATTAACCCTCAGTTTTTCCACAAGTTATTGGGTTGGATGATTGCATACGACAACCCAAAACATTCCCTACAAGTTCCCTACATGATTTGCATAATAGAGATACAAGCAAGAATCATTAAGTTCTATGAAAAACATAAGCATTGACGAGACACTCGTTACTATGATTTGCATGAAACTTATGCCAAGAATTTACTTAACGTGATTGTGACTAGAAACCTTCACTACTTATGAATATAAGTTCATAACGATTAGGTGAAACTCCCTTCTATTCTAGCGTAAAATTCATGCATGAAAATTAAGCGTGCACTCTCAACCAACATACACAAATCAGTTTTTATACGAACGGATAAGTAAATTGAATTCACAACTTATGAATCACAACTGGATGTAATCAATTCATATTACAAATATATTCATGGTTTCGAATTAACCTCTAGCCAAAATAAAATTAGTTACACATTATTATCAAATTAAATCAAAAGTAAAATATAAATTTGGAGAGAATTAACTGAGAGAGGAGAGAGCTGTCTGTTTCCCCTGACACTCCTTTGCTGTCTCTCACGCTGCCAAAGGCAGCGTCCTGTCCCCCGTTTATTCTTCTGACCCCTGCCAAGCTGCCAAGGCAGCTTTCCTTTTTGCGCCTATCCTCCTTCCGCTTCTGTCTCTCTGACCTCGCTGCCAAAGGGCAGCCTTCTTCCCTCCAGCTCTAAGACAGCCTTCTCCTTTCACTCACGCTGCCAAGGGCAGCTCTCTCCGCGCCTCATAGCTTCTGACCTCTGTCTTCTGCTGTTTCTTTTCGAGCTGCCCAAAGGGCAGCCCCCTGACTATTCTTTTTCTATTCAAATCCTCACTAGCTGCCAGGCAGCTGTTCCCCGTCTCCTCTTATTTTTATTTTCTTATTCTTCTTTCTCTCTGCACTGTTGTCCACTTCCTCTTCTTTTCTTCTTTTAATCCGTCAGTGTGCACTCCACCTTTCTGACCTACTCTCCCTCTTATTCTTCTTTCATCTATTTTTTATTCCTTTCCTTTTTCTATTTTTTTCTTTTCTTCTTCTCCATCCGTTCCTTTCTTTTCTTCTACAAAACAAAACCATCATGATGATGTTTCAAACATCATCATACTTATCATTATTATATATATATATATATAACTCAAAAATATAAGGAACTAACTAATAAAAGACGAGTGAATTTGAAGTAAAAATATATATAAATATGATTCGATCAATCTTCATTTTTAATCTTCAACTAATAGTATCCCAACCTCAAGTTAATTTCTATAAATATGTAGGCACTTCTGAGTTGATCAAATAAATCATCTATACGAGGTAATGGATAACGGTTCTTAATGGTTACCTGATTCAATTGCCTGTAATCAATGCATAGCCTTAAAGTTCCGTCTTTCTTCCTCACAAATAAAACTAGAGCTCCCCAAGGTGAAGTACTCGGCTGAATAAAACCTTTATCCACTAACTCTTGTAACTGCACTTTTAATTCCCTTAACTCAGCATCAGTCATTCTATAAGGAGTTAAGGATATGGGGTTCGTACCTGGAAGCAGATCAATAACAAACTCCACCTCTTTATCTGGCAGTAATCCAGGCAAATCCTCAGGGAAAAAATCCAGAAAATATATGACCACACGAACATCCTCCACACTACTAGGGGCATCATCATTCAACACCACATGCGTCAAATATCCCTAACAACCTTTCGACAACAATCTCTTTGCTTTCATGGATGAAATAATATCATGCCTCACCCCACTAGGCTCTCCTACAAATGTAACTTCAGGTAATCCGGGACAGTGAAATGTGACTGTCTTCCCATAACAATCTATCTTGGCACGATTATAGTGCAACCAATCTGTGCCCAAAATCACATGAAAATAATATTAGTCGGCATAATAATATTCTCTACTATCATTGGGCGTCCTGGATATACCCGATCCACAAAACAGTTATCCCCTCTAGGCATAGAAAATTCTAAATTATATCCTAGAGGTGTAGGATGAGGTTGTGTCACTTGAGCAAATGTATGAGCAATAACAGAATGTGTAGCACCACAATCAATTAACACTCTAGCAAAATGACCAAGAATATTTAACGTACCCATGATTAAATTTGGATTATTCTGGGCATCTTGCAGTGACACGTTATGGATACGCCCCTGATTCTGCTGTTGTCTACCGCAACCTTTGTTGGCATGAATACCACGTCTCTGTCTCCGCTGACCCGTTTACCTCGAAGATCCTGCACTACCAGCAGCAATCTCCCTGCTGGGGTTGTCCCCCTTGGTACCACTGAGATCCACTGGCTGAATGTGGCTGGTAAGACATAGATTTTCCCTGTTACTAAGGGTACCCACTCTGATACTAAAGATCCTGAGAATATTGCTGCTATCCTGAAGTGTAGGGAGCGACATCACCCTGATAGTGGTAGGTACCTCCTCGTCCAGTCTGAGTATAACCACCAGATCCTGAAGTGTGTTGGGTAGGTGCAGGTGGTAGGAAAGAAAGCTTCTCGGGTCTCTGCTGACTCTGAGGGCATTGGGCAGCCCTATGGCCCATCTATCCACAAGTAAAACATCAATTACTGCCTCTTCTACACTCCCCAAAATGCCGATTATTACACATGCGGCATAAGGGAGCACCAGATCCACTTGAACCACCAAAATCTTTATGTCTCTGAAACCTCAGACCTCCAGTGAATCTACCACCTTTCCTCTGCATATTAGTACTAAATCCTCTGCTAGAAGAGCTGGAACTGCCACCACTCCTCTTAAAGTTCTGTGTCTTGCAGGGTCCCTGAAATGCTTGTCCTTTTCCTTTATCTTCTCGTCTCTGGCCCCCATTCTTTCCTTCCTCATCTTCACTTTCACTAGGCACAGTAAGTCCATGTCGCTATGGAACGTATTTCTTCTTAGTACCCAAACTGAAACGGCAAAGCATCTCTATGGATTAGCGGCAACCTCTGGGTCATATCTCGACAGATAAGTAAACATCCTGTAATAGTCATTAGCGGACATCTTTCCTTGCCTCAGATGAGTAAACTCTTATTTCTTAAGATCGATATATGCATGGGGAATGAACCTTTTCCGAAACCATTCCATAAACACTTGCTAGTCAACAATCTCTTCTAGGGTCATCTGGTATGACTCCTGTCTCCACCAGGATGCAGGCTGTTCTCCCAAAAACCAGGTAGTCGTCTCGACCCACTTATCAGAAGAAAGATTCCCCTGAATTTGCATCACTTGAAAGGTCTTCTCCACATGATTCAGCCATTTTTCTGCCCCCTCATGACCTTCATTACCCATGAAGTGAGTCAACTTCAGATTATGAACTATCTCAAGAGGTGTCCTCTAGGGAGTACGGAATGTTGTCTGAATGGCAGAAACTATAGCTTCCCCTAATTGAGCAATATCAAGGAAACTAGATTCAGCTGGTTGACGGGGCTCTCTACGAGGCGGCATAATTCTGACATAAGACATCACAAAGATTAGAACACTCAAGAATTATACAGGACTAAACCTAGGCTCTGATACCAAACTGACACACCCCGACCGAGATCAAGGCGTGCTGGCCATCACGTGAGAGTGACGTAGCCATGTGCACAGTGCGGAAGCGATAATGATAAGAATTATACGAATAATTAAAAAAAACAAAAACAAATTACTAGAGTGCACTACTAAACAGAAAGTGATAGGAGTTAGTTACAACAGTAAACACTCCTAATCAGAGCATACAAGTCTAGGTGCAGTCCAGTAGGACAAGTACTAATTATACAGTACCAGGAATGTCCTACTATTATTTGGATAAGTCAGAACTGCCGACGTCCTCAAGCCCCAACAGCAAGCTTACTTAAAACCTGGAGGGGCGCAAAACAAAAAACATAAGTGAGCAAAAACAAATGTTTTATAAAATCATTTCATTTATCAATATACTAACCCCTCGCTATAAAACATGTATAATTTTCCCCACAATCAAGATATAAGCATATACATAATATATATATATATATATATATATAATCATATCAATTTAATTCATGCTTCACATAATCATATTCAAATGTATGCTATGCCAAAATATAACAAAATAAACAATTCAGGTAAGAATGATTTCATAGAAATATGATATGCTAGCCGGAATCCCTGAGGTGGTCTGTATGGCTGAATTCATAGCTCAAAAGTCAATCTAGCCGGAGTCACTACAATGACCTATACGGCAATATACTGCACATAAGTTTGAACCCCTAAAATGGTCTGTACGACAAGATTGAGTGAAATATAATTATGCTCAACTCTATTCTCTCATAATAGCCGGGCGATAAATTGCTAGTCACCTATGAGTCGAAACCATGAATAAGCTCTGTATGACAACACTGTGCACTTAAGTTGGATTCAATATGAGCATATAGTACGGGAGGTGACGTAAATAAACAGGCCTGTATTTCATATCTCTGGCAAAGTCACAATCACCCTAGGTGCAGTTTATGAGCTCAACATTATTCAATCACATATCACATCATCGATGATTCATATAGCCAAACATAACTTACCTGAACTTACATGTGCCTCTACAGCACCACATTGATATATATATATATGCAACCATGAAATGCATATTCAAAATATAAAAGCATTTGGCATATTATTTCAAAGCATACTTTTCTTATAAATGCATTTCTGGGAAATATATCAAGTATATAAGTATATACTGAAAACAAAAGCCCACTCACTGGTATGTCGCCCGTGGATACACTCGTCCTCGGGATAAAAAACGTTATTTTAAAGCACATATACAAAACTAGCTAATAACTTCTCATACATTGCTCAATTTGGGTATATGAATATACCACAGTGATCTACACAACCTCACGAACATTGTGATATTTTAGAAAATAATTTCTATGGCTCATGCGCCGGGGAGGGCACGGCCTCATGCGTGGCCCACGCGCATCATCTTCAACCTCCAGACGCCGAAACTATGTCACCGATGCTAGATTCTGGGCAGACTTGCAACTGCCCATTTCTCACTCGGTTTTGCACCATTTTTCACGTATTTTATACCAAAATGAAGCTCTTACCTTGTAGAACACAATCATACTAATTTAAAGTTCTAAAAGTCACGAAATCTCACCGGAGAATTCCAAGAAAACCGGCCAAACTTCATCCACACGATCCTGACATCCAAAAACTTCAAACGAAGCACTCCAAACTTCGTCCACACAATCATACTGCACATTTTCTTCCTCGATCAGTGAGGTTTAAGAGGTCCTTGGTGTTTGTCCGTACAAGAAGAATGAGAGAGAGTCCGAGAGATAAAGAGAGAACACGAGAGGAAAGAGAGAGATAGAGTAATGTGGATGTGTGTGTGTGGTCCAATCTACAGACCAATCACAACTAACCAAGGTTTAGTTCTCATTGGTCCCAAAAACTTAGGAAAATAATTATATTGGTCCACTTCTAAAACCATGTCACATACGACTCATCTCAACACCCAAGGGCATTCTAGTCTTTTCACACCTTCGATAAAAGTATTTCAGAACGGGCTGTGACACAAAAAATGTTAAAAGATATGCAAATACTCATAATTGCATCCACTACGCTTTGAGGATGGGTATATCGTCATTTGAATTTTTAAAACCATACAAACCCTCATGAATAGTATTTTTAAGGAGGTTCAAAATAAATAAAATTCATAATCATGAATGTATAAGTCTAAAAAATGGGAAAGCATGTATAAACCCTCGTGATTGCATCCTCGCAATGGTTACATGGTCATTTATATTTTTAAAACCTTCCAAATCTCAAGAATAGTTTTTTTTTATTTGAGTGCAAAATTAATAATAATTATTGTAGAAGTGTGAAAATGTAAAAAATAAAAAATATACAATCACTCGTAATGACAAGCTTTACAACTTTCGTGAAAAAGTCAACTCGTAATCTAAACCTTAGATTTAAATTTAACTGTCTATTATCGTTTACACTTTATTCTACTCATTGAATTTCATTTTTTAGATTTTCTTTTTTGAAAAGTGATCTTTTAGCAAAGGTATAAAAATGAATGGTTCAGATAGTTGATATTGTAACAACCTGTCCCTAATAATTATGGTTTTTATAATTTTAATAAGTGAATTTACAAGAATGCCCTTCGAGGCAAAGTGTTGACCTTTGTTGACCGTCGTGTTGTGTCGCGTAAGGTTTGTTTTCTTAGCATATCTTCGTAGTACTCGTTGCTACAGACATGTGGGCGCAAACAGAGCGCAATTTGGAGTTATAATGAGAGAGTTAGGAGTGGTTTAGGAGTGAGGTGCTTAAAAAAACACACCCATGAAAAAAAGCTGTGAGGGTTTTAGGTGTTTGGTAAACTAAAAAAAAAATGGCTTATTTTGGAAGCTGCGGTGAGAATAAGCTGAAATCAAAGGAAAAAGTTGAAGCTGCTATTTGCAGCTTTGGAAAAATGGTTTTTTTTCAAAGCACACGGAGCTATTGTGCTCCTTTAATGAAAAGACCCACTATCAGACTGCTTTTTTTTTTTTCCAAAAGCACTTTTACAAAAAAGTTTACCAAACACTCTGCTGATTTATTTCACAACCACTTATTCTCACAGCACAGCCGCTTATTCTCATAGCAGCTTTTTTTTTCAAAACACAGCAATACCAAACCAGCCCTTATTAACGTTTAAAGTTAGTGAAATTATTGTAAATTTGGCCTTCATTAGAAGGCTCTAGATTTCTAGAGCAAATATGTGTCAAGCCACGTGTGTGGCTGGGATGGATGGAAGAAAGTAAGGGACGTTGGGATGAGAAGAAGAAGAGAGAAAGGAGGAAAGGAGGAAAGGGAATGACCAATTAGAAAGAGGAACAAGGAGAGGAAAAAAAAAAACCTTTCTTCTTAAACTGGTGCCCATGGCACCCAAACCATTCAGCCAGGGTTATTCCGGCCAATTTCTACTCGTTTTTCCGGCGATTTATGCCAAATTAACACTTAGGAAATACTCTATGACCTTCCCTCTATCAATTACAACCCAAAATTTATGGAGTTTGGCTTTGAATTGATGAAAACCGCACCCATGGGCACGACAAACCCATGTCTTCAATCCTCCAAATCTGAAATGATTTTATCCAATTATCTCCACCAAAATCCTTCCCTAGATGGCTGGAATAAAGCCCAAACAAGTTTTGGAACATCGGGTGCGATTTGAGGACGAATTGGAGAACACCCACATTAGGCCTGGCAAACGGGTCGTGTCAGTCATGTTCGTGTAACACCTGTTATCTTAACGGGTCGTGTCGTGTCACACCTATTATCTTAACGGGTCCTTAACAGGTCGGGTCACTATAGCCAACAGGTAAAGTGACCCGACCCGTTAAGAAAAATATTTTTTTTTCTTAAATTTGCACATACCACACATTGTCACATAAATATTACTTCAAAACATTAAAACACATATGTCGTTTAAGTACTACATCTACACTCGAAAATAAGAGCCTCATAAAAAATACATTCATACACTACTAATCTATTACAAATATTAAATGTGCAAGGATAGGCAAAACGAAGCGTTTTTGTTTTCAAGGTTGTGAAGCCTTTCTCAAAAGTTTAAACCTTGCCAATGGAACTCAAAGCTTAATGAAAGTGACCCACTAGAGTGTGTATTCGTACTTTCATTAAGTATAACAAAAGATTTTGTGGTATCCACTAGTGTAAATATTTTAAATTGAAGATCGAATTCATTCATTGTATTCATATAGGGTCAAGGAGTGTAGTTGTAAAAAATCATCAAAATCGGAGTTAAAATAACCGTTAAATTGTGATTTTTCGTTTATAACCGTCGAAAAGTTTTGTTCCGTTACTTAATCTTTAAATGTTTGTTTTTTGCAATTTTTGGCGTATGCGATCTCGAAGCATATACAAACAAGTATGACAGTTAGATCATTGAAACTAGTTTCGTAGAATGTGTATCTCATCAAAACAATAGATTCACTAACACTTAAGAGTTTATTCTTACTTTCATTAAGTATAACATAAGATTTTGTGGTATCCACTAGTGTAAATATTTTAAATTGAAGATCGAATTTATTCATTGTATTCATATAGGGTCAAGGAGTGTAGCTGTAAAAAATCATCAAAATCAGAGTTAAAATAACCGTTAAATTGTGATTTTTCGTTTATAACCGTCGAAAAGTTTTGCCTCGTTACTTGATCTCTGAATGTTTGTTTTTTGCAATTTTTGGCATATGCAATCTCGAAGTATATACAAACATGTTTGATGGTTGGATCGTTGAAACTAGTTTCGTAGAATGCGTATCCCATCAAAACAATAGATTCACTAACACTTAAAGATTTTATTCATACTTTCATCAAGTATAACATAAGATTTTGTGGTATCCACTAGTGTAAATATTTTAAATTGAAGATCGAATTCATTCATTGTATTTATATAGGGTCAAGGAGTGTAGCTGTAAAAAATCATCAAAAGCAGAGTTAAAATAACTGTTAAATCGTGATTTTTCGTTTATAACCGTCGAAAAGTTTTATCCCGTTACTTGATCTCTGAATGTTTGTTTTTTTTCAATTTTTGGCATATGCGATCTCGAAGCATATACAAACAAGTTTGACGGTTGGATCGTTGAAACTAGTTTCGCAAAATGCGTATCTCATCAAAACAATATATTCACTAACACTTAAGAGTTTATTAATATTTTCATTAAGTATAACATAAGATTTTGTAGTATCCACTAGTGTAAATATTTTAAATTGAAGATTGAATTCATTCATTGTATTCATATAGGGTCAAGGAGTGTAGCTGTAAAAAATTATCAAAATCGGAGTTCAAGTAACCATTAAATTGTGATTTTTCGTTTATAACCGTCGAAAAGTTGTCTCGTTACTTGATCTCTGAATGTTTGTTTTTTGCAATTTTTGGCGTATGCGATCTCGAAGTATATAAAAACATGTTTAACGGTTGGATCTTTGAAACTAGTTTCATAGAATGCGTATCCCATTAAAACAATAGATTCACTAACACTTAAAAGTTTATTCATACTTTCATCAAGTATACATAGATTTTGTGGTATCCACTAGTGTAAATATTTTAAATTGAAGATCGAATTCATTCATTGTATTCATATAGGGTCAAGGAGTGTAAATGTAAAAAATCATTAAAATCGGAGTTAAAATAACCGTTAAATCGTGATTTTTCGTTTATAACCGTCGAAATTTTTTGTCCTGTTACTTGATCTCTGAATGTTTGTTTTTTTTTTCAATTTTTGGCATATGCAATCTCGAAGCATATACAAACAAGTTTGACGGTTTGATCGTTGAAACTAGTTTCGCAAAATGCGTATCTCATCAAAACAATATATTCACTAACACTTAAGAGTTTATTAATATTTTCATTAAGTATAACATAAGATTTTGTAGTATCCACTAGTGTAAATATTTTAAATTGAAGATTGAATTCATTCATTGTATTCATATAGGGTCAAGGAGTGTAGCTGTAAAAAAGTATCAAAATCGGAGTTCAAGTAACCGTTAAATCGTGAATTTTCGTTTATAACCGTCGAAAAGTTTTGTCCTGTTACTTGATCTCTGAATGTTTGTTTTTTGCAATTTTTAGCGTATGCGATCTCGAAGTATATACAAACATGTTTAACGGTTGGATCTTTGAAACTAGTTTCATAGAATGCGTATCCCATCAAAACAATAGATTCACTAACACTTAAAAGTTTATTCATATTTTCATCAAGTATACATAAGATTTTGTGGTATCCACTAGTGTAAATATTTTAAATTGAAGATCGAATTCATTCATTGTATTCATATAGGGTCAAGGAGTGTAGATGTAAAAAATCATCAAAATTGGAGTTAAAATAACCGTTAAATCGTGATTTTTCGTTTATAACCGTCGAAATTTTTTGTCCCGTTACTTGATCTCTGAATGTTTGTTTTTTACAATTTTTGGCGTATGCGATCTCGAAGCATATACAAACAAGTTTGATGGTTGAATCGTTGAAACTAGTTTCGCAAAATGCGTATCTCATCAAAACAATAAAGGGTGTGTGTGTGTATATATATTTATTTATTAAGTAGATTTAAATCTATTTATTTTGTATGTTTAATTATTATAGTTTTTAGGAGTATAAAATTTAATTTAAAATTTAATATATATATATATATAACTATTATAGTTAATATTTTGGGGGTATAGTTATTATAGTTAATTTAATATATTATTATAGTTTTTAGGGGTATAAAATTGTTAAATTAATATATATAATTATTATAGTATTTGTTTAGGGTTATAAAATTATTAAATTAATATTCTGCTTATCGTGTATCGTGTTACCCACGTGTATACCCGAACCAACCCGTTATCTTAACAGGTGCTTATCAGGTTACCCGATAACGACCCGTTTCGTTATCGTGTCGACCCGAACACTTGTTAATTTCGTGTCGTGTCGTGTCGGGTTATCGGGTCGTGTCAGGAATTGCCAGGCCTAACCCACATATAGGGTTCCGACAGGTTTGTGGTGATTTGAGGTGTTTCCCGGCCAAATTGGCCTTAGTCACAGGTATGAAAGTTGCTCCACTCGTTGAGATCTTTATTAGTGTGAAATTTGAGAATTTTTAGAAATAGTTGGATTTTCCAATGAATCGGGGCGGCCATCGGTGGCGGTGCGTGGCCAGTGGGCCGCCAATGTCATTTTTAGATTTGATGTCCATATGTTATGACTTGATTATGTAAACCTAGTTTGATTAAAGTGCGTTAATTGGTGAAAATATGAAACCACGATCCAACCATGGGATCGTCACCAAACTTTAATATGTTATAGTGCATAATATTTGAGAATCATAGGGACTAACGGATCGGGAATCCGATATACGGATCTTCCCGAATTGGAATTGTAAGTTCGTAAAATAAACGTTAACCGCCACTTTGTTTTGGCAATTGGCGGATATCTAACCATTGGATTATAATGAAATTTTAGGATGATGTTTTAGAAGCATAATGTGGATCTTTGGAAGCTACTGATCGGAAATCCGAAGAGCGGATCTTCCGAATTGAATTACGTAAGGTTGTGGACCCTATCGTCAATCGTTGACCGACGATCGACTTTTGATCAATGGGACTTAAATCACTCTAAAATGTTTTTAGGGATGTGTTTTACGTAAATTACATGATCTATTGATATGAATTCTAAGATGTGGTTTGATAATTGTCCTAGGCGCCGATCGTTCAGGACACCTCGATGGTTGTGCTAGGAAGTTGTAGCACATACTCCAGGTGAGTGGATCTTTTCCACTCTATCGTGTGTGTGTGTGTGTATATATATATATGTATGTTTTATATATATATGATTGATAATTCCACAAATGTTTATAAATTGATTATTGCTTATGATTACTACGAATGCTTTGAAGTACTAATGTGAACTACAAATGGCTTGATCCCTGTTTAGGGTACATAGGCAGTCTAACGAGACGTTAAATGCAACCATACAATAATTGAGACAATAGTCTTGTTTAGGGAATTGAGCAATGTGAGAGACATTGTTGGAAAATATGAGATTTACCTTATGATTTGGTGGTTAAATGTTAGTCATAAATCAATGTGTAAAGAATCAAGAATTTGAAGTAAGGAAGCGTAAGTAATATAACTAATTAAACTAGTGTCTAGTTGGGCTTGTCACCGATAATTATTTCTGAAATAAATAATTCGGGAGTAGGGCGTTATAGTTTATGCATCTTTATGCCTCATTATTTAATTATATATATACATAATTGGAAATGCTATAACATGGTTGAGTATCATATTTCATTGTGGTTTATCTATATGTATATTACCTGCACACAATTATTATGAACACTTTGAAGTGCAAAGGTGAACGCAGGACACCCAGGTAAGTTCAAGTGAGTTTATGGTATTAGTTGAAATGATGGGGTTATTGTATGACTATATGTATGCTTAGGCAACTCCGACCTTGTTGTGTAGGTTGCAATAATAGGCAACTCCGACACTGTTGTACAGGTGGCCCATGAATCGTATATATTACAATAAATACAATTAGAGCTCATAAACCTGCACCCCGGTGTTAGTGCTCCCGCCCGTGGCCAGGGCACAGTCTTTCACGTGATATTCACCTCCCGCACCTTATGCTCACCTTAGATCCAAGGTAGGTGCACAGTTCTGTCGTACAGACCACTATAGGTGGTTCCGACTTGTAGGTGACCCGCGATTATTCGCACAGTCTTTACGTGATTGTATCACTTGAGCGTATTTATTTACACTTATTCTTGTCATACAGTACACTTTAGGTGGTTCCGACTCATGTGCATGTATACTTATTAAGCTATGGATAAGTCGTACAGGTCACTAGAGGTGACTCCGACTTATGAGTTAGCATATGTGATGATATATGTGATGAGTTAACATATATGATGAGATATACTAGCATATATGATGAGATATGTGATAAGCTAGTATATATGATGAAATATGTGATGAGCTAGCATATATGATGAAATATGTGATAAGCTAGCATATATGATGAGATATGTGATGAACTAGCATATATGTGATGAGCTAGCATATATGATGAAATATGTCATGAGCTAGCACATATGATGATATGAGATAAGCTAGCATATGTGATGAAATATGTGATGAGCGCTAATACATGATGAGATATGTGATAAGCTAGCATATATGATAACATATGTGATGAGCTAGCATATATGATGAGATATGTGATGAGCTAGCATATATGATGAGATATGTGATAAGCTAGCATATATGATGAGATATGTGATGAGCTAGCATATATAATGAGATATGTGATGAGCTAGCATATGTGATGAGATATGGGTAAGTCGTACAGGTCACTATAAGTGACTCCGACTTATGAGTTAACATTGATTGATGAGACATGGGTGCAGTCGTACATGTCATAGGTGACTTCGACTTACGTGCTAGTATAGATTATTAATCACATGATTATTGATATTGCTGATGAGATGCTGTGTTGTAGTATACTTAAGATTTTTCTGGAAATTATACAGGTGTTATAGCGAGGGGTTATAATGTTTTATATGGTTTCTAATAAAATTTTATTTCCAGGGCCACTCACCCTTATTTTGTTTTCACCCTCCAGGTTTTATTAGCTGAGCTTTCTTATCATCGAAGATTCGTGGCGATTCTTAGTATTGGAGATTATTTCGAGGGTACGATTCTTAAATTCACTCTACTATACTTGCTTATGCCTTAACGTCACGTGTGAAGTGAGTTCATCCCTGCTCACCAACGCATTCTGGTATTTAGGCACTCCTAGGTTTAAATTTATTCACATTTTTCCACATCATCATACTTTATGGCTTCCTCACCCTCCAGGTGTCGGCCAGCACAACTCGATTCGGAGTCCTAGTGGACATCCCGGGTTGGGGTGTGTCAAATATGATATGCCGATATTTACGGTTAACGAAAATATGAGTTGGTGTTATATAATTTCTAGAGACTTTATAAACTTCAAACTATATTTTCACTAATGGTAAAACTCTGAACATAATATCAACAATCTGAACTGTTCATTTTCCTGCATCCTCTAAGAGATCATGTTTTCAAACAAGAAAATCCAAAAAAACAAAAAAACAAAATTTGGTGAGAAGAATGGAGTGTAAATATAAACGATAATCAATGGTTAAATTTAGATCTAAAGTTTATGGATTATGGAAAACCTTTAGGGAAAACATCGTCAATATAACTCTTGAAGACAATATATCAAGCTAAAGTTCCAATACCATTTCCCATGGTGATTGATGAAAATTGAAGGGTTTTATTGTCAAAAAACGTGCAAGGTTCCTCAAACTTGAAACGCAACTCTCTTCATTTTCCATGTCAAAAAACGTGCAAGATTCCTCAACCTTGAAACGCAACTCTCTTCGTTTTGCATATCTTTGAATATTTGTATTTTGTAGTATGCACTAATATTTTTTTATTAGGCTCTTATTTTGGGGACTATAAACTTGAAAGACTAATGTTTTTATTTTATTTTATTTTATGTTTTGAAGTGATATTTATGTGACAATGTGGTATGTATATACTAATTTAGGATTATATTTTACATTTTTTTGGGTCAAATTATGTTTTTCATTTTCATTATTTATTGATTTAAATATATTTTTCTTAACGGATAACGGGTCGAGTCATATTAACGGATAATATTAACGGGTCAATTTCGGGTCGAGTCATATTACCTGTTTATTTTAACGGGTGTTACATGACACGACCTGTTAAGTTATTGGTTATGACACGAAAATGACACAAATGAGAGAAACACGACACGAATGCCAGGTCTACGAAATTGTACCTACAAAACAAATAAACACCTTTAATCAAACCACACGCGCCTATGAGGAGATGGAGGCAAGCCCCAGGGTGGGTTGGCCAATGGATCTCCAATGCTTAAATCAGTTTCTCATAAAAGAGAGAGCGAGTTTAGGGCTTAAGTGTGTAGCAAAAGCTTACCAAAAATTGGTATATATGTGGTATTTATGGAGTTAGGGCCACATGTGTAGGGTTTTGCATTGACATGTGTGGGCATTCGATTGGATAAGGTGAGTCATCTGTAGGATGGATGAGGAAAGAATAATCTCAAAGATTATTTATTAAACAATATCGGGGGATTATATTGGAAGTATCATTAATTGGATATGATTGTGATTCCTTGCCTGTTTGAGTTGATCTTCAATTAGGAGAGTATTAAAGATAGAACTTAGTAATTAATCCTATCTTTAATGTCTTTGACTTTTCTTGTTGACATGGGCAAGGGAGCTTGATGATGTTGTAATCAGCTGCTCATGCCTTCAAGGATCGTGGACTACACATGGAAAATCTTGTGGACTTCGTCAAATTAGTAATGGCAATCTTGTGTTCTTCGTGAAAAAAACCCACAAGTTAGTTTCAATGTTTTTCGATTTATTTTTTTATTTCACAAATGCCCCAACACCTACTGGGCTGCTCACAGAAAAGAGCAAAAGGTGTGGAAATCCCAAGTTGAGTGGATAAGCCAAAAGTTGTTTCCTTATTGGCTTTAGATTCTGAGCTTTGACTTGAATTTACAGTCTTTTAGGAAAGAGAAACAAACTGCATCTAGAACTTATTTAAGTGTACCTTAAGTGGAGAATTAAATTAATTCAAGGAATAATTGCTCTCCCCATAAGAAAGAGAGAAAACAAGAGGAAATTGTAGCCCTCCCTTAGTCAAATTATGGGGAATACTAAAAAATAAACTGTAAACCTAGGTGAAATCAACATATCTAGAAGCTTCCAATGAGCTCATCAAATTATGAAACTCCAACTTCAAAACTTCTTTAAACTCAACATTTTCAATAATTAACCCAAATCACATATCAACATTTTTTGGAACCACACAAGAACTTTTATAGCAAACCTGACAAGTATCATCTGGACAACGATCAAACATGGGAGGAAGATCATGATTTAAGCAATAATCACCTAAAGAAATTTCAAGACATATTGGACCTGAACTATCCAAGCAAGGATCAAATATTGATGAAGATTTATATTTAGACCTTAAGTTATTGACAGCTGCGACATATTGATGTTGTTACCCTTGATATGGTGTCACCATTGGATCAAGCTAACACTCTGATACCAACCGATGCATGGCTCACCGTGGTAAAAAATAAATTGAAAATAAAACGAAAAGTATATGGTAGATAGATAGGGTCAGCTATTTCCTAGTGAAAAGAGGGACCTGAAACCTTTAAAATTTCGCTTCTAGTACTAGCCTACGACGTAGACAACTAAAAGATCAAAGCGACAAACTCTTAAACAAGAGCAAGACACTTAAAAATGAGTTTACAACTCAAATTTGAATATAATAATTCAAACAACTTCTCCTATTTTTCTGCCTTACAAATATTTGTGTTTATAGGCTTACAATTTGAATTGACAAATATGAAAAGACAAATAAAAAGCTTATAATATAACTCCTAGAAGACTAAAAGATGCTAGAAAATTTATTTAGGTAGAAATCTCATTAGCCACAAATTTTCAGTTGGATACATTGTATTATATCTCAAAAAATGCAGGAATTTTATTATAAAATTTAAATCGCTTGATTCCATAGCAGCCATTAATTTCATATAACAATGATTTTAGTCCATGGCCTGCATCAAATATCCTTACATAAAAGGAAGCACATGTGCACTAGCCAACATAGATATACAAACATTTGCTTAGATTAACTGTTTTATTTATATGTTTTTTAAGAATAACAATATATTTTACACTAAGGAAATGAAAAGTTCGGTTAAGGCACACAATAGACAACCTACTTTGGTATCAAATTTGCCATCTATAAAATTCAAATCTAAAACCTTTCACTTACTAGTGAAGAGGAATATCATTAGACTTGTAGTACTGAATTACACTTTATTTATATGTTTAAGTATACTATTTGATGCCTAAAGCCAACCAAGGCATCAATGACACACCCTGATCCTGAAATCAGGGCGTGCTGGCCACCACGTGAGCGTGACGTAACCATAAGTGCGATACGGAAGCAAAGGAAATAAGAAATACGAAGGAATAAAAACCAACTACTAGCAGTAAAAACCAACTAGTGTGCTAGAGCGAGTTATATAGTAAAACACACAATTCAGAGCGTAGGTGCTAGGTGCAGTCAAGTAGGACTATAAGTAAATTACAACACCCGCAGGTGAGTCCTACATGCAGGGTGTCTGTCAGAATGCCGAATAGAACCTCGTGAGCCGCCAACGGCTAGCTAGAACCTGGAGGGGCGCAAAAACAAAATTGAGTGGGTCAGTAAAACCAAAGCTTTCCAAAACATTTATTTAAAACATTTATTTAAAACATTTCTAACCCCTCACTGTAAAACCTGTATACTTTCCCAGAAAAATAGTATATAAACATATATATATTATCAAAAGCTCACTCACAATCCTTCAACGCTTTTCAGAAAGAATATGCCATTCCATGCCAAAATATAATATGAATGCATCAATATAAATCAGGTGAAATAATAAATCAACCGGAGACCCTACAATGGTCATGTACGGCTGATTCTATAGCTCAATATCCCATCCAGCCAGAGTCACCAACTGTGACCTGTACGACCCTGCCGGAGTCACCAACTGTGACCTGTACGACACTACACTGCATAAAAGTCGGAACTACCTATAGTAGTTTGTACGACTAAGATGGCAAATAATACGCTCTAGTGCTTCTCTCATCAATGATCTGCGCATATAATCGAAAGTCACCTACTAGTCGGAACCACCTCTAGTGGTCTGTACGACTAGCATGTCGGAACCCTCACATGGTCTGTACGACATACACCTACTTGGATCTAAGGTGAGCGTGCGATGCGGTGAATAATATGAGCACTAACATCAAGGGTGCATATTATGAATTCTCAACACAATTCACATTATCGATGATTCACATGATTACCATAAAACTCACCTGATACTCACCTGTGCGTCCACAGCACCAATTCACACATATATATGCATTAACATCAATTCATAATATTCATAATATGCATGCATGGCAATTGAAACATACTTTCATATAAATTCAATTTCTGGGAGAATTAATAGTATATAGGTAATACGAAAAACAAAACTGCCCACTCACTGGTAAATCGATGGGTCGTAACCCCCGTGACGTCCCTGGATGCGCTCGTCCTCGGAATAGGTGTCACCTATATGCGAAATAATTATAAAAACGTTAATTAATGCACATAACCGATAATTCGAAATAACTTCTCATACGGTGCTCAATTTGGGTATATGAATATACCGCATCGACTTACTCGACGTCGAGAAATTTTTAGAAAATTTTTTGGAAGTGGCACGCGCCCCCACGCGCCAGGGCAGGCACGGGTACATGCGCCCCCCAGGCGCGTTTTCTTCCCTGGGTTCGCCGGACTGTGTTTTCCGGTGGCCAGAAAACTGGGGATTTTTCAATCCCCTTGTTCTCCCTCATTTCTCACCCGTTTTCTTCGTATTTTATATCAATTTGAAGCCTTCAACATGTAGAATCACATTGGACTAATTTAAGGCTCTAAAAACAACTAAATCTCACCGGCAAATTTGAAGAAAAACCGGCCAACTTTCGAACCCAGTGATCCCGACGTCCAAAACCTTCAAACGAAGCACTCCGAGCTTCCTTGAGACCTCACTAAGCTCACTATAAGCTTGGATTGTCCTAAAAATCAACCAATACGAAGTTCATGAATAGTGCCAAACTCGGACCTCGAGTTTTCAACGTGAAAACGAAGGATTTCTTACCTGAAAATGGATGATGTTTTGGATAAGATAAGCTAAGATAAGGTTATGGATGATGTTTTGGATAAGACTCCTTCACTTGAGCTGATTCTTTTGGCTTTAACTTTCATTCTTCACGTAGGAAACCTTGCTTGAGTAGGAAACTTCATACGTCTAGGAATCCATCTTCAATTAGGACTCCTTCAGTGATTAGGAATCCTAATTCATTTAGGAATCCTTCATTCAAGCCATTTCCTCCTTCAACTAGGAAACTTTGTATCTTCAATTCTTCAACTTTGAAACACATTCCTAGCTTCTTCAATCCCTCAAATTCGTCCATTCTTTGTGCTTCACATGCATAAACTCCATTCTAGCCCAAATTTGCTCCAAAATGCTCCAAATTGCATCTTTTTGCTCACTTTGTTGTTAAACCCTGAAAACACATGAACATAGCTTAAAAGACTAACTTAACTAAGAAAACACAACATAAATGCATAAGAACTAGCTAACTAAGGCGCATAAATATGCTCCTATCAGTCTCATCCATAATCTCTAGGCCTTCTAACACTCTTTCGCCAACCTCAGACCAGCACAATGGTGTACGACAAGCTCTACCATAAAGTGCCTCAAATGGTGACATACCAATGCTCGAATGAAAACTATTATTGTAGGCAAATTCCATCAAGTTTAGGTGGTCATGCCAAGAATCACCAAACTGTAACACTGAAGATCTCAACATATCCTCCAACGTCTGAATAGTCCTCTCTGATTGACCATCGGTTTGAGGATGATAAGCAGTGCTGTAAAGCAATTTTGTACCAAGAGCTTCCTAAAAAGCTACCAAAAACTTAGAAGTAAATCTTGGATCTCGATCAGAAATAATATTCACTGGAACTCCATGATACTTCACAATTTTCGTGATGAACAACTTAGCCAATTTATTCAGGGGATACTTTTCCCTTACTGGAATGAAGTGCGCTGACTTGGTAAGGCGATCTACAATCACCCAAACACCATCAAATCCATTTCGTGTACGAGGGAGCTTATACACGAAATCCATAGTTATATTTTCCCATTTCCACTGAGGAACAGGAAGTGGTTGCATTCACCCAAAAGGTTTCTTTCAGCTTTAACTTGCTAACAAACAATACACCTACTTACATATTCAGCAATTTCTCTCTTCTTACCCGGCCAATAATAAAATGGTCGAATGGTATGGTACATCTTAGTTCCTCCTGGGTGCATCGCATAAGTTGAACAATGTGCTTCGTCCAAAATTTCTTTCTTTAATGCTTCATTATTCGGCACATACATCCTGTTTTCCTGTATAAGCATGCCATCTGATTCTCGAATCCTGAGGTCTTTCTTTTTCCCTTCGTTCCTCAATTGAATCATTCCTTGAATTTCTTCATCAACGATTTGAGCTTCAAGAACACGATCAACCAAAACTGGCCTGACTTGGAAACTAGCAAGAAAAGCTTCTCTTCGATCTTCTAACTCCAACTTTACTCCAGTAGCCCTCAGTTCTGCAAGAAGAGGAACACGGCAAGCATACAAAGCATAGAGGCGACCTTGAGGTTTCCTACTCAGTGCATCAGCTACCACATTAGCACGACCCGGATGATACTCAATAGTGCAGTCATAATCACTTAGCAATTCCATCCATCTTCGCTGACGAAGATTAAGATCATGCTGAGTAAATAAATACTGAAGACTCTTATGATCTGTGAAGATCTTACACTTCTCACCATAGAGATAATGCCTCCAAATCTTCAAAGCAAAAACAATGGTTGCCAATTCAAGATCGTGAGTAGGATAATTCCTTTCATGAATCTTCAATTGTCGAGAAGCATAGGCGATCACTCTATTATGCTGCATCAAGACACATCCCAAACCATTCAAGGATGCATCACTGTAAATCTCAAAGTTACCGCTATCATCAGGAAGTACTAATACTGGAGCATGAGTGAGACAATATTTCAATTGCTGGAAACTTTGCTCACAATTCTCATTCCACTCAAACTTAACATCCTTCCCGGTTAACTTCGTTAATGGCAAAGCAATCATAGAAAAATCTTGAACAAACCGTCGATAATAACCTGCTAGACCAAGAAAACTCCGTACCTCAGTGACGGTTCGCGGTTGTTCCTAATTTTCCATTGCTGCTATCTTTTGAGGATCTACTTGAATTCCTTGTGCCGACACTACATGCCCTAAAAATACCACTTCATTTAACCAAAACTGACATTTACTGAACTTGGCATACAACTAATGTTCCCTCAATTTCTTTAATACCAAGTTAAGATGTCGAATGTGATCTGCTTTAGACTTAGAGTACACCATAATATCATCGATAAAAATAATAACAAATCTATCAATATATTGCTGGAATACCTCATTCATCAACCTCATGAAAGCTGCAGGTGCATTAGTCAATCTGAATGGCATCACCAGAAATTCATAATGTCCATAATGGGTCTTGAAAGTCGTCTTAGGTACATCTTCATCTCTAATCTTTAACTGATAATAACCAGACCTCAGATCAATCTTAGAGAACACACACGCACCTTTTAGTTGATCGAACAAATCATCGATGCGAGGCAATGGATAACGGTTTTTAATCGTTACCCGATTCAATTGCCTATAATCAATACATAATCTCAGAGTTCCATCCTTCTTTCTCACAAATAATACCGGAGCTCCCCAAGGTGACGTACTAGGTTGAATGAAACCTTTATCAAGTAATTCTTGCAATTGAATTTTCAACTCTCTCAGTTCAGCTGAAGCCATTCTATACGGAGTTAAAGATATAGGATCTGTACCTGGAAGCAAATCAATAGAGAATTCCACATCTCTGTCTGGCGGCAAGCCCGGCAAATCATCGGGAAATACATCAAGACAGTGCCTGACCACTCCAACTTCCTCTACACTGCTAAGGACAACATCATTTAATACCACATGGGCTAAGTATCCTTGACAACCCTTCGATAATAACTTCTTTGCTCTCATGGCAGAAATAACTCCATGTCTCACCCCACTTCTTTCACCCACAAAAGTAACCTCTGGTAATCCAGGACGATAAAAGGTAACAGATTTCCCGTAACAATCAATATGGGCACGATTATAATGCAACCAATCTGCCCCTAGAATCACATCAAAATCCACAATATCTAACGGGATGAGATTAGCTGGCATAACTACACATTCTACGATCACTGGACACCCAGGATAAACACTATCAACATAACATTTGTCCCCTCTAGGCATGACAAACTCTAAATCAAATCCTAGAGGCGAAAGGTGAGGTTGAGTCATTTGAGCAAACGTATGAGAAATCACAGAATGTGTAGCACCACAATCAATCAAAACTCTAGTAAAATGACCAAGAACATTTAACGTACCCATGATCAAATCTGGATGGTTCTGAGCATTTTGCAGTGATATGTGATTAACACGTCCCTGAACCTGCTGTCGTCCACCACGACCTCTGTTGCCTTGGTTACCTCATCCCTGAGAAGTACGCCCCTGTCCTGACTGATTAGACTGCCTAGATGATCCTGCACCACTGATGCGATGAAAGTTAAGCACTAAAATTAAACCCTCTTTTGACAATTGTAGTATATGTATAAGTAGGGATCGTTCTTAAACCGGGGATTAGGAGGCCTTGCTAAAACCTCTAAACTAACTCAAAAACATAAAAACAACGTTAAAAACATTTGAATAGACTCAAAGGACTCAAAACAGATTCTAAAGACGCAAAACAACTTAAAAACACTAACGAAATAGAAATTTAACACTTTGAAACAAGAAAGTAAAAGGGGGATTTTAGTTTTGATGAATTTGAAACAAACAAACAACTTATAAAATTAGACAGATTGTAAAGCGAATTTAAGAAATGAGATGATGGATGGATTAGTTAGAGGTCCGTTCTTCGCACATGACACACTTGTACATGAATTGATTTTCAATTGCATGAATTGATTTTCAATTGCTTTTCAATAAACTATGATGCTCAACACCCCAGATTAACCGTGATGCACAAAGTAACCCTCAGATTTTCCTTTACTCATTGAGTTGGATGAATGCATGCAACAACCCAAATCATTCTCTAAAAGTCCCCTATATGAATGCATAATAGAGATACAATCAGAGATCATTACTTTCAATGAAAATCATAAGTGTTGACGAGGCAATTATAACTATGAATGCATGATACATTTGCCAAGAATTCAATTAACGCGATTGTGATAAACAACCTTCACTACTCATGAATATAAACTTGTAACGATTAGGTGAAACTCATTTATATTCTAGCATCTAATTCATGCATGAAAACTAAGTATGCATCCTTAATAAACATACAAGAATCAGTTATGAATAAAATAGATAATTGAATTGCAATCACAACTTATCAAATCACAATTGGAAGAAATCAATTCATATCTCAAGCATGTTCATGGCTTCAAACTTCCCCCTAACTAAATAGGGGTTTAGCCACTCATAATTGCAACAAAATTAGAAAATAACAAAGTAGACATTGAAAGAAAAAGAATGAAAACACCTAAAAACGCTTCAACAATCCAACTTGAATGGAAAGCATGTCCAAGGGTCCTCCTTCTTCTCTTTGTTGCGGCACAATGTGTGGTTTGATGAATGGATGGTCTCTTGTGGTGGTGGATGGATATAGGTGAGTTATGGTGAAGGGTGGAGAGTTGTGTAGATGATGTGGTGTCTTTGGACGATGGCCTCCAAATTATGGTGAATGGGGATGTATTTATAGGCTAGGGAGAGGAGTGTACGGAGTTGTAATGAGTGGATGTAATGGGTGTAGTGGGTGAATGTTTGGTAATGAGTGGATGTAATGAAGGAAAAAAATTTGTCCTAGCTAAGAACAAGTATGAACATTTGAATACACATGCAAGCTATTAACACTTTAAAGTAGACATGCATTCAAAACATATGAACATTTGAATACACATGCAAGCTATTAACACTTTAAAGTAGACATGCATTCAAAACAATTCATAAAACCCATGACTTTCAAAGCCTAGTATATGGTGAACCAAAACAAATTCTTTAACAACATTAAAGATAAGTAAAGATTTAGAGTTTCTTTACCCTTGAAGCTCATCCTTGTTTACACAAGGGATTCACCCAAGTGGAGGGCCTTCAAGTCACCTCAAAGCTCTTTGAATCCTCCTTGTGTTTTCCTCCCTTTAGTGCTCTTTTGATGATTTGAGGAAAAAGGATTTGCTCTCCAAAAACATCAAAAGCTTGATGTCTCTAAGTCTCTTGACCAAGGTTGTATATTGTGAAGATGAGATGGATGACTTAGAGAGATTTTAGATGCTAGTAAAAATCCTCTAAGTGGCCGGCCTCTATGTAGAAAATGAGAGAAAATGTTTCACCCAATTTCTATTAGAAAACCCTAATGAGAAAATAGCTATAAAGTTGTTTTTATAACCTTTTCTTTGGTGAGTGGCAAACTTGCAATTAAGCAAGCTTTCACCATTCACCCTAATGGCCGGCCATCACATTGTTGTTGGGCTTGTTGCCCATTTTGTTTTAGTTGTCATACAACTTAAACATAATGGGCCTAGTGGACCAAAACCATTTTGGACCCCGAAGCCCAAACTAACTTAAAAGCCCAATACGAACCTTTCGTATAATTAATTAACTAATTAATTAACTTTGACCATTCTTCAATTAAACCATTTAATTGCTTATCCATTTCATATAATTTCTTCACTAACATCCTTATGTGGTGTGCGATCCATTAGGTTCCAATTAGCGAGGCAGTGGGCGATGTTACTCTTAACGATCGATTGTGAATTGAAACCACATTTCAATTCTCCCTTTTTGTTGATTAGTGTTTGCTAATCATTAGGGCTTCCACAAACCATGAGTGACACCTAGCAGCATATCATGGTTACCCAAGCTAAGTAGAATTGGTTGGAGAACCTATCCAGTTACAACTACAATGCAATACGGTCCTTCTCTAATACAATACTCTTAATCACATTGTTTAAGTGATAGTTTGTTTCATGTCTACTATCCAATGTGATACTTTCCTATATGATTCCCTTGAATATGATTTGGAACAAACTTCCTAAGTCATATTCATATGCTTTGGCCAAAGACTTTAGAATCATATCTTAGAGTATTCTCCCTCCACCATGGAAGGTTAGAGATCCCTTGTTGTGCATTCATATGCCTACATGACTAGATAGCTTGACCCCAACAATGCCGTGGACACTCCAAAGGAATGCCTTTGACATGATCAAAGATCAAGGACCTAACCATTAGACATCTATGATGCCTCAGGTCAAAGGACTACTTTGCATATTGTAACTTTAGAGTTCATACATGACATCTATGTTTGAACTCTTTGTTGATCGTCGTTCAGTGTACTCGATTACTCTTTCGAGCACCTATGTGTTTGTCTTAGTGTCCAACACCAAATGACTTGAGACTAGTTCATACTCACGTTTGAGTCAACATAACACATTCTAACCTTAGCGGATTGTCAATGCCCAATTGGCAATCCTATGGCTAGGAACGTTTTAGGAATGAACATAAGAGAAAGGTCTCGTTAATCTAACTTACTTAGATTACTTATCTCTTAGATCAAATACATTCCTAGGATTCTCTTATTGCTTAAACACATGATACAATAAATAGTGATTAACAATAAGCTTTGCCCTTCCATTAAACTTATAAAAGTTCAATACAATAAGTATTCCAAAAGCTATTACATCAAATGAGTGGCTTTGTGGGCATACTTCCAACATGTAATGGGTGTAGTGGATGAGTGTTTGGTAATGAGTGGATGTAATGGGTGTAGTGGATGGATGTTTGGAGTTGTAGGTCAACACACTTGCACACACACACATGTTGATTTCTAGCCTTCAAATCTTCAAAAATGTCCATCCTCATGTCTCCATGCTTGCACTATCCAATCTTGGCTAAAAAAATGCTTTAAAATGCTCCAAAATGCACTTTCTTGCCAACTTTGTTATTATGACCTACAAACACACGAAAATAGCTTAAAATACATAATTAACTAAGAAATAACAACACAAATGCACAAGAACAAGCTAACTAAGTCGCATAAATATGTTCCTATCAACCACTGGCTGCTACCTCTCCCTGTTGAGGTTGACCTCCATGGTGCCACTGAGATCTACTAGCTGGCATGGAAGAATAAGAAGGATAACCGCCAGGGTCTTGGGAATACCCACTCTGAGAATAACGATCCTGGGAATACTAATACTGTCTGGAAGCATAGGGAGCAGCATCACCCTGATAGTGGTAAGCACCACCACGACCCGTCTGACCATAACTGCCTAAACCAAAGCTCTGCTGAGTCGGTGCTGGAGGTGGCATAACAGGCTGCTGAGGCCTCTGCTGACTCTGGGGACACTGTGCATCTCGATGTCCCATTTGTCCACAAGTGTAGCACGCCCCACTATTCCTCCTACACTCTCCATGATGTCTGAAGTTACAACGACGGCACAACGGAGCACCAGAACCACCAGCACCACTAAAATCTCTCTGTCTCTGAAATCTGGGCCCGCCAGTAAATCTTCCACCTCTCCTCGAGCTTGTGACACTAAATCCTCCACTGGAAGAACTCGAACTCGCTCCACTTTTCTTAAAATTATGTGTCTTACGGGGTCCCTGAGTGGAGATACCCTTGCCTTTATCATCTTTGTTCTGACCATCATTCTTGTCCTCATAATCCTCACTGTCACTAGGAAGGTTGTCGGAATCCTCCATCCGAACCAAGATCTCGAAAAACTCATGATAATCATTGCAAGGAAGTGCACTAGCAAAAGTCCGCCATTTCCTCTTAGTTCCCAGCTTAAAACGAGACAAGTCTGTAAACTTCCTGTAATACTCATGTGCTGACATATTCTTTTGCTTCAATCGAGTGAACTCCTGCTTCTTGCGATCACTGTACTCCAGAGGGACAAATCTTTTCTTAAAATGTTCCTTAAATACTTCCCAATCAGCTGCCATCTCAGGGGACATAAACTGAGTTTGATTTTTCCACCAACCTACCGGCTCTCGTCCCAAAAACCAAGTAGTGGTCTCAACCCATCTATTAGCAGGAAAATTTCCTTGACTCTGCATCACCTGAAAAGTCATCTCAATATGGTCTAGCCATTTTTCTGCCCCTTCATGACCTTCATTACCCATGAAACGATCCAATTTCAGATTATACATAGTCTCCAAGGGTGTCCTCTGAGGAGGAGGAGGAGGGTGGATTGCATTCTGAAAGGCCTGGGCCATCGCTTCCCCTAACTGAGTTATATCAGGGAAATTAGGTTCAGAAGCACGGCGTGACTCCCTACGAGGCGGCATAATTCTGACAGAAAACATCAAAAGATCATTAGAGCATTAACAATTATACAGGACTGCAACCTAGGCTCTGATACCAAACTGACACACCTTGATCCTGAAATCAGGGCGTTCTAGCCGCCACGTGACCGTGACGTAACCATAAGTGCGATACGGAAGCAAAGGAAATAAGAAATACGAAGGAATAAAAACCAACTACTAGTAGTAAAAACCAACTAGTGTGCTAGAGCGAGTTATATAGTAAAACACACAATTCAGAGCGTAGGTGCTAGGTGCAGTCACTATAAGTAAATTATAACACCCGCAGGTGAGTCCTACATGCAGGGTGTCTGTCAGAATGCCGAAGAGAACCTCGTGAGCCGCCAACGGCTAGCTAGAACCTGGAGCGGCGCAAAAACAAAATTGAGTGGGTCAGTAAAACCAAAGCTTTCCAAAACATTTATTTAAAACATTTCTAACCCTTCACTGTAAAACCTGTATACTTTCCCAGAAAAATAGTATATAAACATATATATATCATCAAAAGCTCACTCACAATCCTTCAACGTTTTTCAGAAAGAATATGCCATTCCATGCCAAAATATAATATGAATGCATCAATATAAATCAGGTGAAATAATAAATCAACCGGAGACCCTACAATGGTCATGTACAGCTGATAATATAGCTCAATATCCCATCCAGCCGGAGTCACCAACTGTGACCTGTACGGCACTACACTGCACATAAGTCGGAACTACCTATAGTAGTTTGTATGACTAAGATGGCGAAATAATACACTCTAGTGCTTCTCTCATCAATGATCTGCGCATATAAGCGAAACAACTATAAAAACGTTAATTAATGCACATAACCGATAATTCGAAATAATTTCTCATACGGTGCTCAATTTGGGTATATGAATATACCGCATCGACCTACTCGACGTCACGGACGTCGAGAAATTTTTAGAAATTTTTTTGGAAGTGGCACGCGCCCCCACGCGCCAGGGCAGGCACGGGTACACGCGCCCCCCACGCGCGTCTTCTTCCTTAGGTTCGCCGGACTGTGTTTTCCGGTGGCCGGAAAACTGGGGATTTTTCAATCCCCTTGTTCTCCCTCATTTCTCACCCGTTTTCTTCGTATTTTATATCAATTTGAAGCCCTCAACATGTAGAATCACATTGGACTAATTTAAGGCTCTAAAAACAACTAAATCTCACCGGCAAATTTGAAGAAAAATCGGCCAACTTTCGAACCCAGTGATCCCGACGTCCAAAACCTTCAAACGAAGCACTCCGAGCTTCCTTGGGACCTCATTAAGCTCACTATAAGCTTGGATTGTCCTAAAAATCAACCAATATGAAGTTCATGAATAGTGCCAAACTCGAACCTCGAGTTTTCAACGTGAAAACGAAGGATTTCTTACCTGAAAATGGTATCTTTGAGTTCGTAGAGTCCTCACGAGCACGATGGTGCCTTCAAAATCCTCGATCCACGAAGTTTCAGGGTTTTATGGTGTTGGTCCGTACGTTCGAGAGGGAGAGAGAAAGACTGAACGGAGAGGAGAGGAGAGAGAGAGAAGGCACGGGAAGGAAAAGGGGAGTGTCCCGTGGGTGTGTGTGGTCCATCCAAACAAAACCAACTTCAATCCCTAACCACACAAATTTACAAACCAATTTTTATCAAACCTTAAACATATTTCCAAGATTTTAGGAGGGTATATGTTTAAACCAATTATATGTCCCATACACATACCTTAGTACCCGCTAAGGGTAATCCTGTCATTTCATGTCCTCGATAAATAAAATCCTGGGACGGGCTGTGACAATCAAACCAACCAATTTGAACTCAAATATATTTAAAATTCCATTCACTAATTAAAAAAGACAAACCTAATTAAAATTTCACCATTTTGCCATGCACACAAATTCACTTTGGATGATTTTAAACTGACTAATTGTAACGGTACTCTTCAGTTCTCTCGTTTCATGTTGCCGGGAGAATCGTTGCTGACCAGTTCCCGCTTCCTACTCCGCCTCTGCACTTGCATAGCCCTGAGAAAGCTTCATAGCTATGGCTGCCCTGCCTTCTCTCCAAAACCCCTATTTCCTATCCCTTAAACCTCCCCTACAAAGCTCCACCTTCGTCTTCCCCGACCAAGCCCGCTCCTTTTCTTCGTTTTCTACTTTGTCTAGGCCTCAACGACGTCGTCTCAGGCTCACAAACAGACCCATTGCTGTCTCTCCTAAGGGAAATCTAAAATCATCTTTCGGTCGATACACCATTCGTTTTACTCGATTGCCCATCTTCTGTTTGATGAAATGCGCGAATGAGTTGTGCTTTGCTTTAGGAAAACTTGGGTCTTCTGAGAAAAACATGGAGTGATGTAACTAGCTTGAACAACTGGGTTGTTCGGGACTACTACTGTCTTGTGAAGTCCGTAAACGAACTCTGAGCATCAAATACAGAGTCTCTCTGATGACCAGGTTTGTTGGTTTTGGCTCTATTGTTTGTTTGTTGTATTGAATTTCTTTTGGCTGTTTGAAAAATGGGTTGCTTTTGTTTCTTGTAGCTTACTGCTAAAACTGCAGATTTCCGGAAAAGGCTGGGAAAGGGGGAGACACTTGCTGATATCCAAGCTGGCTGCAGTCTTCTCTGCTTACTAGAATATTTTCCAATGTTGTAATAGGATTCTAAACTTTTGAAGTAATTCTGTTTCTTCAATTATAATGTTTACAGAGGCTTTTGCCGTTGTTCGTGAACCTGCAAAAAGGAAGCTTGGTATGCACCATTTCGATGTGCAGGTTTCTGATTTCTTGCTCTCATTGTGTTCACAATTACATTTGCAGTTGTACATATAGTTTCTACATATGTAACTTATGTGTATCTTGTCAACTTAATGTTTCTTTTTCATGTTTATATGTGTTGTCGATGTTAATACCAGATTATTGGTGGGGCAGCGCTTCATGATAGGTCCATTGCAGAAATGAAAACGGGAGAGGGAAAAACGTTGGTTTCCACCTTAGCGGCATATCTTAATGCCCTGACAGGTGAAGGCATTCATGGTATGTTTTCTGTGTTGGATCTTATAAAAGATTTTTTTATTTGTATGCAAGTGTAGTACAATGGGTGGAATGCCCAATTGCTTGCACTGGTACCTTTTCTTTTCGTGTAGATTTCTCAAAATTTGATTTCTTAATTTGCTCTCTGTTGAAACAGTGGTAAACCGTAAATGATTACCTTGCACAACGAGATGCTGACTGGATGGGTCATGTTCATCGCTCTTTGGGACTTACTGTGGGTCTTGTTCAGGTAATTTCCTCTCTATGTTTTTTTTTTTTTTTTTTCTTTTTTTACAATAGACTTGATTCCTAATTATGAGAGACATGGCAGCCTGCAATTGTTTAACTTGCTTACTTCACTTCAATTTATTTATGTATGTAATTCAATGTTTATTTTAATTCCTATGTGCAATGTAGAGGGGGATGACAGCTGAAGAGAGGAGATCCAACTATAGCTGTGACATACCGTACACTAATAACTCAGTAAGTCATTTCTACTGCTTGTGTGGTAGTATTTGCATTACTCTTTGTGCTAGTTGCCTAGAAACCTCTTGTTTTTCTTTCTAATGTTTGCTTGTCTGGTGTAGATGTTTACTGGTAAGTTCGTTCCCACCAAAACAAAAAAAGAAGAAAATTCTGTCTTTCTGATATTTCATTCATAGTGATTCCCTCAGGAACTTGGTTTTGACTATCTACAAGATAACCTTGCTGGAAACAGTGAACATCTTGTTATGAAATGGTACTCAAATAATTTAAGTTCATAAATACTTGTATTTTTAATCTATTTCTAATGTCAGCAGTTTTACTTTGCAAAAACAGGCCAAAGCCATTTCATTTTGCAATAGTTCATGAAGCTGACTCAGTTCTTATTGATGAAGGACGAAATCCATTGCTAATTAGTGGGGAGATAAATTTTTTGTAAGGTTTTTTTATTATTTTATTATTTTATTTTTATTTTTATATATACTTTTTATATTATAGTTTAAATGCTAATTTATTTTTCTTTTATCAGTAGCTTAATCTATTATGGTAATGTGTAATTTCATTTGTAAAAAGATCTCGTTGTACATATTGATTACTAAATGTTGTCCTTCTATCTCAGGCTAGTAAAGATGCTGCATGATATCCTGTTGGTGCTAAAGTGGCTGCTTTGCTTGTGCAAGGAATTGTGAGACTAGTCTCTTTCCTATTATTTTCAGATAAACTCTGGTATAGCTATTCGTTTGTTTTTCCCCATGCATATGTATATATAGGAATAGGAGGGAGGAACTTCAGAAGGGGATCCTGCTCCATTGTTCATGGAGTGGGATACTCTATACGTCATCAATGTGTCATCTGTAATTCTGTGTTATTGATATCATGTCGATATGGTGTTGATATGTTAAGATTACTTTTATGTTTCATAATCATTGACATTACAGCATTACAATGTTGAACTTAAAGATAACTCAGTTGAGTTGACTGAAGAAGGAATAGCTCTTGCTGAGATGGCCCTTGAAACCAATGACTTGTGGGATGAAAATGATCCTTGGGCTAGGTATTGACCAAACTCAACCTTTCTTATACAAATTAAGCCCTGTGCTTCATCTTTACACATAATACACCATTTGAGTGATAGGCACATTATAGGCCTTCTTCGTTAAATATCACAAGTGCTTGACCTTCCATCAGCAATTAACCGAGCAAGTACTGAAGTTTAAAATGTGGCCAATAGGCATATAAAGCCGTATGCTTTTGTCTCAACATATATATATATATATATATATATATATATGCATATATGTATTATGTGGAATATTATTTGGAAAAGATAAACTGTGTTATGCATCATAATTTTAGGTATCCTAAATGAATCAAGGAAAGACCAATTCAATATTTCTCTTTCCTCGATTGATAAGTGGATTGTACCCAAATGCCACTTGTATAAATTGTGAATTGTCTTGGATCTAGTCATTGTGTGTCTTATATTGACGAGGAATAGAATCATAGAAAGAAATGTGAATCATAAATCCATTGATGCTGCACTTTATAAACAAGTAGAAATTATCATAGATATGAGAAACTGAAAGTTCTTAAAATATTTGCAGCTGACTGGCAGAGTTGAGGAGAAGAGAAGGTGGTCTGAGGGGATTCATCAGGCTGTAGAGGCTAAAGAAGGCTTGAAGATTCAGGTACCTCCATGAAGTACCTGAAGTTTTATTTTCACCACACTTCATTACATGAAGTATTACCATCCTAGTTCAAAGTTGTAATATCAGTATACTTGTTAGGCTGATTCGGTTGTTGTGGCACAAATCACTTATCAATCTTTATTCAAGCTCTACCCAAAGCTGTCAGGAATGACTGGAACTGCAAAAATGGAAGTATGTATGTTTACAAGCATTCCGATGTATTTTTCAAAGTAAATTTTTTCTTAACTTGTATTCATAATTGCAGATCTCTTGTAAATTTTCCCTTTAATAATTTCAGGAGAAAGAGTTCTTGAAAATGTTTCAAGCGCCAGTCATTGAGGTGCCAACCAATCTGCAAAACATTTGTAATGATTTACCAATTCAAGCTTTGCAGGAGGATATTTAGTGCTCACCCTTAATTATATATGGCATTTATAGATTCTATGCCTCCAAATTCCAATAAAGTCTATCATCAACTTGACATAAGGTTTCGGTTTGTACTATTTTAGACTGCTCAAGGGAAGTGGAAATATGTTCGTCAAGAAGTGGAATACATGTTCAGACAGGGGCGTCCTGTTCTAGTTGGAACTACCAGGTAAATCTAAGTTAATATATTTAGATTATTGCACCTGGTTCTGTGATAATAGATTGGCTGCCATGCCATAACCTTCTTATAATCATAAATACCACGCAAGTTAAACTTTAGAAGTTTTGTATTTTGTGACCATGAGGAGTTTGCATTGTATCATCCCAGATGCAAAATCCTATATCTTTTATATCATCCCAGATGAGGAATCCTATATTTTTTATACCATCCCAGATGCAGAATCCTATATCTGTTCCAACTTTTATTAATTTCCCAGCTGTATATGTTTTCTACTGATAGGTCATGGAGGGATGACAATAAGATATTAAAGATAGTTGAATCAGAAATGCATAAGATCTTGTGTTTCAGATGCTGCTGAAACTTTTTTCAGTCTCTATTTCAAAGTCTGTCAACATGGTTATATGGGTGGAGGCATGTTGTTTCATGTGCTTCTGGAGAAATTCTAATGGTATTCGGACCAAGTAGCATATCGTTGATCAAAATTACTTGTTTATTGGATTAAACTAAATCAGGTTTACACTGAATAAGTTTATGCATATGTAGGAGATACTAGTATTTGCTCAACTTCGTGTTTTGAGTAACTATGATATCTCATCTTAATATTGCAGTGTTGAGAATTCCGAGTACTTGTCTGATTTGCTGTAGGAACGAAATATCCCCCACAATATTCTAAATGCACGGCCTAAGGTTTATTGAAATTTGACTTGATTAGAGCTTGCATGTGGCAGCCTATCATATTTTTACTATAATACTCATTTGACAGTTTGGTTTTACATTGCCGTTGTGTTTATGTACTTTTCTCAAGGGAGGCTGAAATTGTTGCCCAAGCAGGAAGAAAATATGCCATTACCATTTCTACCAATTGGCTGGCAGAGGCATTGACATAATTCTAGGAGGAAATCCTAAAGTAAGTGCCTTTGTCTTTTGTTAATTTTTTTCAAAATGAAGCTACCCAGTATTTCCAGGAATCTCTTAGACTTGTACTTCATGTATATGCATCTATCCTTATCTAATGCATCTTTATCTGGATTTGGTGTGGAGAAGTAGAAACTTAACAGCGGTTTAATTCCTTTTGTACTTGTAATGATTGAAGATGCTTGGAAAAGAGATCATAGAGGACAGTTTAATTTCGTTCCTGACACGAGAAGCTCCTAATATTGATGTTGACGGAGAGGCAATTTCACAAAAGGTAATTCATTTTTTTGTTGAACCACACTTCATACCAATTTGAATCTATTTTAATTAATTATTTGTTGTAGGTATGGACCAAGATAAAGGTTGGTCCATCATCATTAGCTTTTCTTGCACATATCCTAAATGTTCTTGACCATAAGGTTGCCAATTAGACATTCATGATTCACTTAGATCAGTATTTGCTATGTCTTCTCTAGGGAAGAGTGACTGGTCTCGAATCATTGGTGTGATTCACATTAAGGCAAGTATATATGTAGGTGCTCAATAGAGAATGAGTCCACTGAACGTAATCAACGAGGAGTTCTCATACTCATGTCACATGAGAACTCATACTTAGGATAATGCAAAGTAATCTTTTGACCTGAGGCATCATAGTTGTCTTGTAGTTAGGCTGGCCTCCTATGATTAGTGGGCTAATTTCCCATTTTGTTTTAGTTGTTACACAACTTACACTCAATGGGCCTTACAGACCAAAACCACTTAGGGCCCCGAAATCAGAAACTAACTTAAAGCCCAATACGAACCTTTTGTATGAGTTAATTAATATATTAATTAATCCTCATATACAATTAAACTATTTAATTGTCCTTACTCATCTTCGTTATATCCTTCAATCATTACCTTACACGGTGTGTGATCCATTAGGTTCATTTTCACGAGGCAGTGGCCGATTAGAACTTGTACTAATCGATGAGTGACACCTAATAGTATTTCATGTCTACCCAAGTTATTCACAAGACGTTTGGAGAACCGATTTAGTTTGGCATTAAAAATGCAATACGATCTTTTTTTTTTAATTCAATACTCATGATCACATCGTTTGGTTTGATAATATGTTCATGTCTACTATTTAATGTGATTCTCTTGCCAATATGATTACCTTGAATGTGATTTGGAACGTCTTCCTAAATCTCATTCATACTTTGGATAGAGATTCATAATCATATCACAGAGTATTCTCCCTCAATTGTTTGAAGGTTAGAGATCCCTTGTTGCGCATTCAACTGCCTCCATGGTTGAGTAGCTTAACCCAATTATGTCGTGGGTACCCCTCAAATTGAGTGCCCTTGTGATGCGTAAAATAACTAAACACACAAGTTAAACCCTATTTGTGACAATTGTAGTAATGATGTAAGTAAGGATCGTTCTAACCGGGGATTAACTAGGGATGCTAATCTAATATAAATTGATTAAAAACACAAAAACTAAACTTAGACTCTAACAAGACTACTATGATTCAAAACAGATTTAAAGCACTCAAAACTGCCTAAAACAATCAAATTGACTAAAAAAGAAACTAGAACTTGATTTGGACGGAATCCAAGGTGTTTATGACTCCAAATGCTTAAGAACACAAAATAACACAGAATTGAACGATTAAGACTCAACAAAATATGGGGGAATTGTGTTTGGACGAAATTAAATTAATTTGGCAGATTGTAAAGAAAACAGATTGTAAGACAAAATTGTGATGAATCAATGGATGATGGAATAGCTAAAGGTTTCTTCTCCACACATGAAATATATGCAACGTAAATCAATTTCCAGTTATCAATTCAATAATTTATGAACCTCGACACTCTAAGTCAATTAGGTCCGCTTAAATTAACCTTCAGATTTCCCTAGAATAATTGAATTGGATGAATATGCATCGCAAACAAATTATTCCTAACAAATTCTCTATATGAACAGCATGATAAAGACACAAGCTAGAATCATTACGTTCTTTGGAAATCATAAGCATCGACAAGGCATTTGCAACTATGAAAAACATGATACTTTTGCCAGAAATCTACTTAACACGATCGTGACTAACGACCTTCACTACTTGCGAATATAAATTCATAACGATTAGGTGAAACAAATTTATATCCTAGCACCAATTTCAAGTATGCAAATTAAGTGTGCACTCTCAATCAAAATGTAAGAATAAGTTCTAAATCCAACAGTTAAGCAAATTGTATTCACGACTTATGCAACGATAACTGGAAGTAATCAACTTATTTCACATATATAATCATGGTTTTGAATACACCCTTAGCCAAAACAAAATTAGCCAATCATACTCAAAGCAAAACAAAGATTACATGAATTAGACATTAAAATCTAAAGAAAGAAAACACCTAGAATGCTCCAACTTGGCAGCAAGTGCATCCAAGATTTCTCATTTCCCTTGCTTGTGGCAGATTGGTTTGTGGACATGTTTTGGGTAGTTTTATGGTGTAGAATGGATGGGGAATGGTATGGAAAGGTTTAGGGTGAGTGTGGAGGAGTGTTTGATGGTTGGAGGGTGGTGGTGAACTCGGCAAAGAGGGTGGAAGAAGGTGGAGTGGCTGTTATGTTTTCTGGGCATTAGAATGGTGTTTTTAGGGTGTTTTGCTGCCTAGGGTGTGTATGGACGAATTTTCTGTGATGAATGATGAATATGGGAGGGTGGTCTCCCTGGCCAAGGGGTGTAAACATGTATATATAGGCCCCAAAAACCCTAAAGAATCAGGTTAGGCAATGGAGGAAGTGCACAGCAAGGAGGGTGAATTTGTGGTGTGCAATGGTCCAAGGATGAAAATGAAGTAATGATGCAAAGTATGGAGGGTAAAATGGAGTGGTGTTGCAGTTAGGGAGCATGAATGATTGTGCACATTGCATAGAAATGAAAAGGGAGGTGAAATGTTTCAGAAATGAGTCAAAGGTGCAGCAACATGTATTGCACACGGCATGGGATTCCAAAGGTGGCTGATGGAGCATCAATTGGTGCATGTAATGGTTGTGAAAGTTGTATGAAATCTGATGGGTGAAGGGAACAAGAGGTATGCAGCAATTGAATGTAATAATTAAATGTATTGAGGCATGAAATCAGAAATAATGTAGGGGACAAGGGTGATTAAGCATGGCATGAGAATCTAAAGGGAATACAATGGTGATTGCACGACAATGAAGGTGCATTGTGGAGTGACACCCTTTTGTGGCTGAGTTCTTTATCCTTTGTACACTAATTCTTCACATTCTTAGCCTCTTTAAGTCTTCAATTTCGTCCATCCACCTTGCTTTATGCATTTGCTATCCATTCCAAACCCGAAACTGCTCCAAAGACCTCCAAAATGCATCTTCTTGCATACTTTGTTCTTAGAATCTGAAAACACACAAAAATGACTTTAAACACTAAATTAACTAAGAAAACACAACGTAAATGCGCAAGAACAAGCTAACTAAGTCGCATAAATATGCTCCTATCAAATTCCCCCACACTTAGCTTTTGCTAGTCCTCGAGCAAAACAAAATAACTAAACAAAACAAAACCAACAAAATGAACAAAACCCAACCTAAACCTTCCAACGTTTGCCTCAGGGATTTCCAATGCACATGTCATGTTAAAAATTGTCATCCCTACAGATTTTAGTTGTCTTCACACTTAAGCACATACTTAATCATAGTCAACACTTTACTAGTTCACATTTAAGCAATTAAAACAATGTTTTGAATGTAGTAACATGCCTTAGAGAAATTGCTCAAGTCCTTACAAGATATTTACTCAATTTTCACTCAGATTTTCTAACTACACACCCTATACTAGTTATATGTGAGAAGATTGATGTAAACATGAAAACGAACGCTCACATATATGTATTACAAAGAAAGCGATTTCTGGAGCATGTTTAGATATGATCTCATGAATGGAATGCTACTAGTTAGATGCGAGAACCAGTGACACCATAGGCTCATACCAAATTCAAACTCCACAAATTGAAACACCTAACACTCAAAATTGAAGTTAAAGGTTGTAACGGGGTTTGGGGTGTTGGCTAACAAATGAAAGTAAAGGAAAACAAACGTTGACACACCCCGTCCCGAAGGAGGGCATGCTGGCCGTCACGTGAGAGTGACGTAACCATTTGCACAGTACGGAAGCTTTAAGATACAATTTATAAGTTGATACACCCGAAGGTGAGTCCTAATTTTGTCCAATCTGTCAGAACACCGTCGAATTCCTCGTAGTCACCACACCTTTGTGATTCCTGAACCTGGAGGGGCGCAAAACCAAAATTGAGTGGGTCAGTAAAACAATTCTTTTCTATATCCAAACATTTCTCAAAACGTTGTAACCCCTCTCCGTAAAACTTGTATAGTTTCCCAGAAATGTAAAATATAAATATACATATATATTCTCAAAACTTCATTTTTACTATCTCAACAATTTCTTCATCAATCATGCCATGCCATGTCTAATTCAACAGTTAAGTATGGATGCATCAACAATAATCATATCAGGTGCAAGAAAGTAATCAACCGTAGGCCCTCTAATAGCCCTGTACGGTTGAACCTAGAGCTCAAAATCTATCACTCTCACTCTGCCGGAGTCACTCCGCGTGACCTGTACGGCCTTCTGCACATAAGTTACGCTCTAGTGCTTCTCATAAATCATCTGTGCACATATCTAAGGTCACCCACCAGTCGGAATCTCACTAACACTCTCGCGACTGGCCTGTCGTACCCACTCCGCGTGGACTGTACGACTAGCATCTACTTGGATCCAAGGCGAGCGTGCGATGCGGTGAATACTATAAGCACTAAACTATGGTGCAGGATTTGAGCTCAATATACATCAACATCATCATAACAGAAATAAATACTCACCTGTGCGTCCACCGCACCATTTCATACATATGCATCATAAATAAATTCTTACTTGTGCGTCCACCGCACCAATTCATACATATGCATCATATATTAATTCATGCATGGCATTTCAACTCACATTTCTATATACTTTTCATATCAATTCTATGCATGATATTTCACTTCCCATTTTTCCACATAACTCATATGCATTTCATTTTAAACATATTTTCATTTCAATTCAATTTCTGGGAAACGTTAAGTATATATATATACGGAAAACAAAACTGCCCACTCACCTGGAGTTCGTCCAACAACTCCCTAGCACCACACATCAAGGCGTCACGACGATCGCCGCCTAGAATAGTAATCAAATCCAACCTCAGAATTCATATCGATAGAATATAACTTATATAAAATACGTCACTACGTAGATCGATCCGGAAGATCTGCCAATCAGATTTTAAATCCATAACTTCCAGAGGTCCACAATATATCTGTAGGACAACATCCTAAAATTTCATCATCATCCAACGGTCGGATCTCCGTCAATTTCCAAAACTAAGTGACGGTTAACATTTTATATTATGGACTTACAACTCCAATTCCGGAAGATCCGTAAATCGGATTCCCAATCCGTAAGTTCCAATAATCCTCAAATATTACGTATTACAACGTATCAAAGTTTGGTAACGATCCAACGGTCGGATCGTCAATTCACATTTTCACCTAAATGTGAAAACTATAAAACGTTATTCGAACACCTAACCAACAATCCTTAATAACTTTCTCATACGGTGCTCAATTTGGGTATATGAATATACCACGGTGATCTACTCGACGTCACGGACGTCGACATATTTTTAAAATAATTTTATCTTTATTTTTTTTTTTACTGTAGCACCTTCTTCTTCCTTGGGTCGCCGGACTGGTTTTTCCGGCGGCCGTTTTCTGGGCAGTTTTTCAAATTGCCATAACTTTGTCATTTCTCAACGAAATCAAGTGATTCAAAAACGAAAGTTGTAGCCCTTGAAGAGACAAAGAGAATGGTACCTTGCACAACACCCAGTTCGCCGTGGTTTGGCCGGAAACTTCCTCGAAAGCCTCGGAGGTCGCCGGAAACTGGGTAAGTTTCAAATGAGTATAACTTCTTCAATACTCAACGAAAATGAGTGAAACAAAAAGGAAAGTTGTAGTACTTGACGAGACGAAGAGATTGATACCTACCTCAACTCCTAACTCGCCGGGGATTCGCCGGAAAGAGCCTCGAAAGCTCCGGCCAAACTTTGAACTTGTCGATCTCCGTGTTCTTACGTCCAAAAACTTCCAACGAAGCACTCCGAGCTTCCTTGGGACCTCACTAATCTCGTTGTGAGCTTAGTTTGGGCTAAAACACAACCAATTCAAAGCTCATGAACAGTACACTTTCATGGGGTTGAACTTAGAATTCACTTAGATTGCAGAAATCAACTTTTAGACATAAGGGAAAGATTTAAACAACTCTTAGGGTCAAATTCAACTTTTTTTTTTTTTTTTTTATTTTATTTTTTATAACATAGCACGAATTTTTCTTTTCTTTTCTTTCCACCCGTGCCTATGGCATATTCCTTACATGAGAAACACTTCCTCCACACTTGTTTTCTGCCAAACATTACTCAAAAGGAATTCAATTTGAATCATGCTTTACTATGCTTTAAGAACAAGGGTATGGATGGTCCTAATCTAGGCTAGGTGGAGCTGATGTGATTAACAAAGAAAAACAGGCTAAACAAGGCTCAACGGGGTTTACCCTTGAACAAATAATGAAGCAGTATAATGGCAATTTGGCTAAGGTGGTGGTAACTACACAATTTCTTCTTGAATATGTGTTATGCAAATCAATAGCATGTTTTGAATGAAATGGGCATGAGTTCTAGCATTTGGAACTAAATGATGAAACGCCTTCTAAGTAGTAACCAAGCAAAGAATAATGAGATCATGCAACGACTTAGAAAACAATAATGCACAGATTATCAACTCTTTTGAGTTCATTCCTTCAAGCATGTTACAAAAATTGATTTTTCTTTTATGATTGCATGTGAATTCATAAATTATAACCACAACCAAGCATACACCAAAGAGTAAATCAAATGTTCATCCATGTTTATAACTCTCTTTAACAGTCATGTAATTAAAAATCAAATCCTCATCATTGTGTTGGAAGGTACCCTAAGACACAAATAAACATACAAAAACAACTCTTTTTGGGTTTTTCAAAACAATTTTTTTTTCTTCAAATTTTTATGAGATTTCTGGATTTTATGTCAAAACACATTGAAACACTCCAAAACAGCTTGAAAACACTTAAAAGAGCAAGGAACATTAGAAGTAATGGTTGATAAACTCCTACGAATTTCATGCAAAACAATGGTTACCCCCCCCCACACACACTTAAATCAAACATTGTCCTCAATGTTTCAAGCATAAAATC
>VIEB01000183.1:268824-310898 GCA_006547085.1 Malus baccata | reverse complement strand
GATGTGGGGATCCCACTTTCAAACTTTAACATGTTCATGAAATTCTTGGTCTAAGTTTAAACCCTAAAACTAGTTTAAGGTTGAATTGGTCATTTCACGTCCTCGGAATTAATAATTCCGGGACGGGCTGTGACAAACGTTCTTAAAGCAATAGCACATAAAATAATGAACTTGAACTTAGAATTCACTTAGATTGCAGAAATCAACTTTTAGACATAAGGGAAAGATTTAAACAACTCTTAGGGTCAAATTCAACTTTTTTTTTTTTTTTTTTTATTTTATTTTTTATAACATAGCACGAATTTTTCTTTTCTTTTCTTTCCACCCGTGCCTATGGCATATTCCTTACATGAGAAACACTTCCTCCACACTTGTTTTCTGCCAAACATTACTCAAAAGGAATTCAATTTGAATCATGCTTTACTATGCTTTAAGAACAAGGGTATGGATGGTCCTAATCTAGGCTAGGTGGAGCTGATGTGATTAACAAAGAAAAACAGGCTAAACAAGGCTCAACGGGGTTTACCCTTGAACAAATAATGAAGCAGTATAATGGCAATTTGGCTAAGGTGGTGGTAACTACACAATTTCTTCTTGAATATGTGTTATGCAAATCAATAGCATGTTTTGAATGAAATGGGCATGAGTTCTAGCATTTGGAACTAAATGATGAAACGCCTTCTAAGTAGTAACCAAGCAAAGAATAATGAGATCATGCGATGACTTAGAAAACAATAATGCACAATTATCAACTCTCCAAATAACGTTTAGGCTCAAGTCTCACAAGGTTGTAGCGTTTGTTTGAGTTCCTTCCTTCAAGAATGTTACAAAAACTAGTTTTTCCTTTATGATTGCATGTGAATTCATAAATTATAACCACAACCAAGCATACACCAAAGAGTAAATCAAATTTTCATCCATGTTTATAACTCTCTTTAACAGTCATGTAATTAAAAATCAAATCCTCATCATTGTGTTGGAAGGTACCCTAAGACACAAATAAACATACAAAAACAACTCTTTTTGGGTTTTTCAAAACAATTTTTTTTTCTTCAAATTTTTATGAGATTTCTGGATTTTATGTCAAAACACATTGAAACACTCCAAAACAGCTTGAAAACACTTAAAAGAGCAAGGAACATTAGAAGTAATGGTTGATAAACTCCTACGAATTTCATGCAAAACAATGGTTACCCCCCACACTTAAATCAAACATTGTCCTCAATGTTTCAAGCATAAACTCACACAAAAACAAGCAAATAAACAAACAACGATTAAACATGACAAGTATAGCAAAGTAAACAAAAAATAGACAGAGTAGAGGTTAAGAACACAAATCTGGTTTTTGAGATAGATGATCTTGTTGATTTTCCACAGCTTTGATCTCGAACTGGTTTGGAATTTTGAGCGAGGAATATCAGAGTTCCTTGGTTTCAAATCAGACTCCTTCTGCTGGGATGATTTGATTGTGCAGTCTGCATTCTTCTCTGCTTGTTTCCTCTGCACGGCGGGTAGGCACGAGGTAAAGGTGTTGGTTTGTTTCTTTCTTCAATTTTTCCAAACTCGCACAAGCTCGCACACAACTATGCCACAAACATGAAGAGGAAAATTGACCAGATGCAGGAATCTGATGGTCAGATTTTTAAAAGAATTTCAACTAAACATTCCTTTAGTTGATGCTATTAAGCAAGTGCCCAGGTATGCAAAGTTTTTAAAAGAGTTATGCACAACTAGGAAAAGAATTTCAACTAAAGAAGTTGTGAAAGTAAGTGAAAATGTATCCGCGGTTTTGCAACGAAAGTTACCTCCAAAGTGTAAGGATTAGTGCAGGTCAATCACCTCATCTTTCCTGCAGATTTCTATGTTTTAGAAATGGAGGATTCGAGCCATGCTCCATCATTGCCAATCTTGCTAGGCCGTCCATTCATGAAAACAGCAAGGACAAAGATAGACGTGTTTATGGGAACTTTGACCATGGAGTTTGATGGGGACATTATTAACTTTAATCTTTCTGAGACCATTAAATATCCAAGTGAGGACCATTCTTGTTTTGCTATTGATATTGTTGATTCTTTGGCACAGGTGCATTTGGATCAAATGAACGATGATGCACTTGAGGTAGCCCTAGTGCACGGCATAGGAGCAAGAATGGGGTGTAGGGGAAGCCAAGCAACCCACGGCATGCAATCTGACCATGTTGCCGTACCCCCTTGTGGTGAAGTGATTGAAATGGTCGCTGCCCTCGAGTCATTGCCCTCACACTTTGGTAAGGCTCCATTCTCAATTATAGATTCGGTTTTGACTAACAAGTTACTTCCATCAATTGTGCAGCCACCTACACCGGAGTTGAAGCCATTACCTTGTCACTTGAAGTATGTTTTCTTGGGAGAAGATCAGACATTACCAGTCATCATATCTAGCTCACTCACGGCCAAGAAGAAGACAAGTTGATAAGGGTGTTAAAGGAGCACAAATCTGCCATTGGATGGACCTTGGCGGATATCAAAGGCATTAGTCCCACCACGTGCATGCATCGCATCCTTTTGGAAGAGGGAGCTAAGCCATCTCAGGAGGCTCAACGTCGCCTTAATCCACCCATGTTGGAAGTAGTAAAGAAGGAGGTTATAAAATTGCTTGATTGTGGTGTTATATACCCTATTTCTGATAGTCGTTGGGTGTCTCCCGTGCAGGTTGTTCCAAAGAAGTCCGGAGTCACGGTGGTGAAGAATGAAGAACAAGAGCTTGTACCCACTCGTGTGGTGACCGGTTGGCATGTTTGTATTGATTACAGGAAGTTAAATGCCATGACAAGGAAGGATCACTTTTCGTTGTCATTCCTGGACCAAATGTTAGAAAGGTTAGCCGGCTATCAATTTTATTGCTTTCTTGATGGATATTTCGGATATAACCAAATTGTGATAGCTCCGGAGGACCAAGAAAAGACAACGTTCACGTGCCCCTTTGGCACCTTTGCATACAGGCGCATGCCATTTGGTTTGTGCAATGCTCCTGCGACATTTCAACGATGCATGGTGAGTATCTTTTCTGATTATGTGGAGAAAATTATTGAGATATTCATGGATGATTTTAGCGTGTTTGGTAATTCAGTCGATCATTGCTTGAGTAATCTGACCTTAATTTTGAACCGTTGTGTTGAAACGAATCTTGTGCTTAATTGGGAAAAATGTCACTTCATGGGTAATCAAGGTATTGTTCTAGGACATATTATTTCTGAAGAAGGCATTGAAGTGGATAAATCTAAGGTAGACCTTGTTCGTTACTTACCCTATCCAACTTCGGTTAGAGAGGTTCGTTCATTTCTTGGTCACGCAGGTTTTTATAGGCGTTTCATAAAGGATTTCTCCACGATTGCACAACCACTATGCCGATTGCTTCAAAAAGAGGTGGCTTTCGAGTTTGATGATGCATGCTCCACGGCATTCAAGCAATTAAAAGAAGCTCTTACTTCGGCTCCCATTATCACACCCCCAGATTGGAGCCTTCCATTGGAGTTGATGTGCGATGCTTCGGACTATGCGATTGGTGCTGTTTTGGAGCTGCGAAAGAACAAACAACCTCATGTTATTTATTATGCCTCTAGACACTAAATGATGCTCAATTAAATTACTCCACCACTGAAAAAGAATTACTTGCTGTGGTATTTGCATTAGATAAGTTCCGATCATACTTACTTGGTACTAAAGTTATTATTTTTACTGATCATGCAGCTCTCAAGTATTTACTCACGAAAAAGGAGGCCAAGCCTAGACTAATTCGATGGATGTTGCTTCTACAAGAGTTTGACATTGAGATTCGGGATAAGAAGGGCGTGGAGAATGTGGTGGTTGACCACCTAAGTTGAATGGTGCATGAGGAAGCATCGCCAATTTCTGAAACTTTCTCCGATGAGCAATTAATATCTATTCAGGTAAGTGAGCCTTGGTATGCAGATTTGGTGAACTTCCTGGTGTCTAAACATATACCTAGCACACTTAATAAGAATCAACGTGATAAGCTTAAAAAGGATGCTAGGTTTTATGTTTGGGATGATCCATACCTTTGGAAATTTTGTCCCGATCAGATTGTACGCCGTTGTGTGAATGAATCTGAGTTTTAATGTATTTTAACATTCTGTCATTCATATGCATGTGGGGGACATTTTGGCACCCAACGCACTGCCCTTAAAGTCTTAGAATGTGGGTTTTATTGGCCAACCATTTTTAGGGATGCTAGGACATTTTGCCTTTCATGTGATCGTTGTCAACAAATGGGTAATATAAGTGCTAAGGATCAAATGCCACAAACCCCTATACTTTCTGTTGAAATATTTAATGTGTGGGGAATTGATTTTATGGGTCATTTTCCGTCATCACATGGCTCTCTATATCTTGTTGGCGGTGGATTATGTTTCCAAATGGGTGGAAGCAAAAGCCACCCGGACTAACGATTCCAAAGTGGTTGCAGAATTTGTGAAGTCTAACATTTTTGCTAGGTTTGGAATGCCTCGAGTTCTTATAAGTGATTTTTGCTAGGTTTGGAATGCCTCGAGTTCTTATAAGTGATGGAGGTTCACATTTTTGTAATCGCACAATCGAGGAACTTCTTAAGAAGTACAACGTTACACATAGGGTTTCGACACCCTATCATCCTCAAACAAGCGGGCAAGCCGAGGTGTTGAATCGGGAGATAAAACAGATTCTGGAGAAGACAGTTGGGCCAACAAGAAAAAATTGGAGCTTGAGGTTAGAAGATGCATTGTGGGCTTATAGGACCGCCTACAAAACACCCATAGGAATGTCCCCCTTTCGGCTTGTGTATGGAAAACCATGTCACTTACCTGTGGAGTTGGAGCACAAGGCCCATTAGGCCGTGAGGAAATTCAACATGGATGTAGATGAGGCGGGAATTCATCGTAAGCTTCAATTGAATGAACTTGAGGAAATACGGAATGAAGCTTACGAGAATGCTCGACTTTACAAGGAAAAGACGAAGGCCTTTCATGATAAGATGATTCGCACCAAGTCCTTCTCTGTTGGACAAAAAGTGTTGTTGTTTAATTCTCGTCTTCGTCTATTTTCGGGTAAGCTACGTTCACGTTGGATTGGACCTTTTGTTATTACTAATATTTTTCCTCATGGTGCAGTCCAAGTTCGTAGTTTCAAAACAGGTCAAGAGTTCAAGGTGAATGGGCATCGCGTGAAGCCTTACTACGAGAGCTTTGTAGAACATAATGTGGAGGAGACAACCCACTATGCCGTGGGTTCCCATGAAGGTTGATCAATGTGGCATCGTCCGGCTAGAAGACGTTAAAGCAAGCGCTTCTTGGGAGGCAACCCATTTATTCTGCCATGATTGTCAATATTATTGCTTGTTTAATTATTTTTGGGTATGGTTTTCTATTTTGGAACATTAACAAATATGCAAAGGATTTTAACATTAAACTTCATGGAAATGAACAGGAAACTGAGAAATAAAGAAACACAGCATAATACAAGAGAGAGCCTTCACAAAGGCTGCTTAGGAGAAGTCTCAGTAGTCGGCGGAGTCTCAGCAGTCGATGGAGCCACAGAAGGAGGAGGTATAGGAGGTTGATCATCTGGAGCTTCACTACGCGGTACAGCCCCAGAAGACGAAGGCAAATGCTGTTGGAACAAACCCACAAACCTCCGATGATCAAGTAAAATCTGACCATCAGATTCCTGCATCTGGTCAATTTTCTTCTTCATGTTTGTGGCATAGTTGTGTGCGAGCTTGTGCAACTGTTTATTCTCATGCTTGAGTCCTCTAATCTCTTGTTTGAGACTCATTACTTCAGCCGCCAACGATTCAACTTGACGGGTTCGAGCAAATAGGAGTAGGGCCATGTTGGACACAGAACCCGCACACTACACGCTAAGAGCTAGAGACTCCTTAACAGCGAACTCATCAGACCGTCTGGAAAGTTGTTTGTTATCTTTAGGAGTGACAAGGTTCCGGGCCACCACCGCAGCGATCATGTCATTCTTCATCACCGAATCCCCAACGGTAAGAGGACCAGTAGGGGATATGAAGGATGGACGACATATGTTGTCTGGAGAAGGCAGGGCTGCCTCTTCACCAAGGTTCAAGTCAAAACGACGGTCGGAAGGGCCAAACATATTTAAGAGGTTTTGGAGAAAGAAGAGATAGGCTAAATCCAGAGGTTAGAAGTGCAAAATGGGAGTTTTACAAGCGGAATTTCAATGCACTTTGAAATGAACTACGCACCTCTATAAAAAAAAACAACACTCGATGAGGCCGATTCCAGTTATCAAGGAGGCACTCGCTTTCGCAAAAGTTGGGCTTGAAACTACGGGCCAATCTTCCTTTTCTAGATTTGTCCGCACTTGTCACATTCAATCTCTGCCTCAACGAAGCTCAGAACTCGAAGCGCAAATTCCGGATATTAAAGAGGCATCTGCTTTATCAAGACGGGTCAGCATCTGTCAAATTGCACATCTGCGTTGCGTAAATCACGCGCAATCTGTCGAAGATTTTTGAAGAAGCGGAATGCACGTGAAGTCTACTGTTAAATTATCCCAGGCTTGCCGACACAAGTAATGGAACAATGTCTTCCCAGCCCTTAAGAAAATTCTATAAATGTTGAACTTCATAGTGAGGCAGCCTCACCCAACTTTCAGCCTCACTTAACCTTTCATCCTCTTTGAAATGGCTTTCCAACAAACCCTCTCGAGTCACTCTGTATTCCTCATTCCTTGGGATACTCCTGCGAACAACTCATTCAAAGCAAAAGTATTTCATATCATGAAGGTTGAAAGCAAGAGTATCTCATATCATGCCTTCTCTCTGTCCTTCTCCTTGTCGTTGTTTTAGGACAAGGAGAAAGTGAGTAATCAGCTAGCACGTGGTATCAATTTTTCGATCTAGAACCGACTGCCTGGAACCCTTTCCTGATTGCTTACCTAGCCTTGCTCTCGAGTACTCATCTTCATCATCTTATGCTTTCGCTTCGTCTACCGCATCATAAGGGAAGTGAAAATGATACCTCGAAGCATGTGGAGACAATTTGCCAATTCATACTCAGCTAGGGACAAGGAGAAAGAAAGTAAGAGGTGGGCACTTGGAAAGATTGAAGAAAGAAACAGACGAACACCTTTACCTCGTGCCTGCCCGCCGTGCAGAGGAAACAATCAGAGAAGAATCTAGACCGCACAATCAAATCATCCTAGCAGAAAGAGTCTGATTTGAAACCAAGGAACTCTGATATTCCTCGCTCAGAATTCCAAACCAGTTCGAGATCAAAGCTGTGGAAAATCAACAAGACCATCTATCTCAAAAACCAGATTTGCGTTCTTAACCTCTACTCTGTCTATTTTTTGTTTACTTTGCTATACTTGTCATGTTTATTCGTTGTTTGTTTATTTGCTTGTTTTTGTGTGAGTTTATGCTTGAAACATTGAGGACAATGTTTGATTTAAGTGTGGGGGGGGGGTAACCATTGTTTTGCATGAAATTCGTAGGAGTTTATCATCCATTACTTCTAATGTTCCTTGCCCTTTTAAGTGTTTTCAAGCTGTTTTGGAGTGTTTCAGTGTGTTTTGACTTAAAAATCCGAAAATCTCATAAAAATTTGAAAAATTGTTTTGAAAAACCCAAAAAGAGTTGTTTTTGTGTGTTTATTTGTGTCTTAGGGTACCTTCCAACACAATGATGAAGATTTGGTTTTTAATTACATGACTGTTAAAGAGAGTTATAAACATGGATGAAAATTTGATTTACTCTTTGGTGTAAGCTTGGTTGTAGTTATAGCTTATGAATTCACACATGCAATCATAAAGGAAAAACTAGTTTTTGTAACATGCTTGAAGGAAGGAACTCAACCAAACGCTACAACCTTGTGAGACTTGAGCCTAAACGTTATTTGGAGAGTTGATAATCTGTGCATTATTGTTTTCTAAGTCGTTGCATGATCTCATTATTCTTTGCTTGGTTACTACTTAGAAGGCGTTTCATCATTTAGTTCCAAATGCTAGAACTCATGCCCATTTCATTCAAAACATGCTATTGATTTGCATAACACATATTCAAGAAGAAGTTGTGTAGTTACCACCACCTTAGCCAAATTGCCATTATACTACTTCATTATTTGTTCAAGGGTAAACCCCGTTGAGCCTTGTTTAGCCTGTTTTTCTTTGTTAATCACATCAGCTCCACCTAGCCCAGATTAGGACCATCCATACCCTTGTTCTTAAAGCATAGTAAAGTATGATTCAAATTGAATTCCTTTTGAGTAATGTTTGGCAGAAAACAAGTGTGGGGGAAATGTTTCTCATGTAAGGAATATGCCATAGGCACGGGTGGAAAGAAAAGAAAAGAAAAATTCGTGCTATGTTAAAAAAAAAAAAAAGTTGAATTTGACCCTATGAGTTGTTTAAATCTTTCCCTTATGTCTAAAAGTTGATTTCTGCAATCTAAGTGAATTCTAAGTTCAAGTTCATTACTTTATGTGCTATTGCTTTAAGAACGTTTGTTTTTCCTTACTTTCATTTGTTAGCCAACACCCCAAACCCAGTTACAACCTTTAACTTCAATCTTGAGTGTTATGTGTTTCAATTTGTGGAGTTTGAATTTGGTATGAGCCTATGGTGTCATTGGTTCTCGCATCTAAGTAGTAGCATTCTATTCATGAGATCATATCTAAACATGCTCCAGAAATCGCTTTCTTTGTAATACATATATGTGAGCGTTCGTTTTCATGTTTACATCAATCTTCTCACATATAACTACTATAGGGTGTGTAGTTAGAAAATCTGAGCGAAAATTGAGTGAATATCTTGTAAGGACTTGAGCAATTTCTCTAAGGCATGTTATTATATTCAAAACATTGTTTTAATTGCTTAAATGTGAACTAGTAAAGTGGTGACTATGATTAAGTATGTGCTTAAGTATGAAGACAACTAAAATCTGTGGGGATGACAATTTTTAACATGACATGTGCATTGGAAATCCCTGAGGCAAACGTTGGAAGGTTTAGGTTGGATTTTGTTCATTTTGTTGGTTTTGTTTTGTTTAGTTATTTTGTTTTGCTCGAGGACTAGCAAAAGCTAAGTGTGGGGGAATTTGATAGGAACATATTTATGCGACTTAGTTAGCTGTTCTTGCGCATTTACGTTGTGTTTTCTTAGTTAATTAAGTGTTTAAAGTCATTTTTGTGTGTTTTCAGATTCTAAGAGCAAACTATGCAAGAAGATGCATTTTGGAGACCTTTGGAGCAGTTTCGGGTTTGGAATGGATAGTAAATGCATAAAGCAAGGTGGATGGACGAAATTGAAGACTTAAAGAGGCTAAGAATGTGAAGAATTAGTGTACAAAGGATAAAAAACTCAGCCACAAAAGGGTGTCACTCCACAATGCACCTTCCTTGCCGTGCAATCACCATTGTATTCCCTTTGGATTCCCATGACATGCTTAATCACCCTTGTCCCCTACATTATTTCTGATTTCATGCCTCAATACATTTAATTATTACACTCAATTGCTGCATACGTCTTGTTCCCTTCACCCATAAGATTTTATACAACTTTTACAACCATTACATGCACCAATTGATGCTCCATCAGCCACCTTTGGAATCCCATGCCGTGTGCAACACATGTTGCTACACCTTTGACTCATTTCTGAAACATTTCACCTCCTTTTTCATTTCTATACAATGTGCACAATCATTCATGCTCCCTAGCTGCAACACCACTCCATTTTACCCTCCATACTTTGCATCATTACTTCATTTTCATCCTTGGACCATTGCACACCACAAATTCACCCTCCTTGTTGTGCACTTCCTTCATTGCCTAACCTGATTCTCTAGGGTTTTTGGGGCCTATATATACATGTTTACACCCCTTGGCCTGGGAGACCACCCTCCCATATTCATCATTCATCACAGAAAATTCGTCCATACACACCCTGGGCAGCAAAACACCCCAAAAACACCATTCTAGTGCCCAGAAAACATAACAGCCACTCCACCTTCTTCCACCCTCTTTGCCGAGTTCTCCACCACCCTCCAACCATCAAACACTCCTCCACACTCACCCTAAACCTTTCCATACCATTCCCCATCCATTCTACACCATAAAACTACCCAAAACCTGTCCACAAACCAATCTGCCACAAGCAAGGGAAAAGAGAAATCTTGGATGCACTTGCTGCCAAGTTTGAGCATTCTAGGTGTTTTCTTTCTTTGGATTTTAATGTCTAATTCATGTAATCTTTGTTTTGCTGTGAGTATGATTGGCTAATTTTGTTTTGGCTAAGGGTGTATTCAAAACCATGATTGGCTAATTTTGTTTTGGCCCCGCGTGTAGGGTAAGTTCCCTTGGCTCCATGTGGTTGTCGATATGTGAATCTCCCACGTGTGACCCACTATTTGGGTCCTCCGTGAGGGGACGTGTTGAATCCCACATTGGCCATAGAAAAACAAATTTAATAGTTTAAACAGCCTAACCCCACTCTAACTAACACCAAGGACTTTTGCAATAAAACTTCACACCTGACAAATTGTGCATGCAGTAATTACTAAGTTGGGGACAATATTAGTGTTGTTGGAAGTGGGCATTCGGCCCGTCACTTTGATAATTCTACATAGGGATCTTATCAATCTGTAGCTCCTTCATTTTTTGTTGCATTCCTTGTGCTTCTATAAATTTCTTGTAAGTATGCTGAGAACGAAAAAAAATTATTATTTTGTGAGCATGATGTTTTGTGAATTTAAAATAAGGAAAACTAACGAAAAAAACTTGAAAATTTTTAGTTTTAATCAAAATGACAAAAGGATGTTGTAAGTGAATAGTACAAGGAGTGACTTTTTAGAGTAAAAATGTGGTTTTTCGTTAAAGTAAATAGTATCGAGAGTGTTTCCTTAAAACTCTTTAAAATAATGTAGAAGAATAACAAAGGAAAAAACAAATTAAAAATTATAAGCACAAATAAATGGTCAACTTCAAAAGCATCATATTTGCAATCAAGTAAATTAAAAAGGTCGGGGCCATGATTCACTTCAAGTAAATTAAACCTTCGTGAAAACGATAAAAGGAAAAGAACCAAAAGCAAACTTTTCAACAAAAATAACAACTAGCTCCCTAACGAACTCCATAACAAAAAAGTCTCTGCATCATCATACTACAGACAGGATTACAATGAAACTTAAAAGGAAAAAACCCTGAAGGCCATCATTTTTTACCATTTCGTCTTCTGAGTCTTCTTTGGCTCAGCAACGCTCCATGTAGCAGATTTTTGAGCATGTTACATCGATATATCATGTGCCCTGAACTGATACATTCCTCAAGTTGGCACCAAAGAAGCTCAACTGATGTGTATGGAGACCAAACAGCAAATGCCGTCTCATCTTTGCAAATGATCTTGTACTCGAGCAAAAGATTCCTAGCTTCTCTGTATCGACCATAATTAACATACAGTTGGAACAATAATGCTTGATTTGATTCTTGGCCTGTCAAGCCCCAAGTCTTTTCCTTTACCTTTACCAGCCAAATGGGCGATTTGACTTGAGGATCCATACGAAGAAGTTTTTCAGCAACAACTAGTGGTAAATGGGAATGGAACACTCTATATTTGTCAAGATAAAGCTCAAGAGTTCCCCATCGACTAATTCCCTTTAACAATTCATTCGGAGCATTTGGTGCTCTGTGACTGTGGAGCCAAAAATATTCACTAGGTGACACGTGGACTTTTGGACAAAAGAGGACAAAAATACCCTCGAGGCATACCGGGTTTCCTACACGCGAGCAGTGGAGAATCATCCATCAACCAAGTCAGGAGTACCCAAAATGGGTAACAATTCAAAACCTATTTTATTCCATATATGTTTTTACCTCATTTTTTCCTTATTCAATTGGACATTTATTCAAACATTCCATAACATCCTCAACCAATTAATATATTTACCTAAATAATATATTAATTGTTAATTGAAAGTCATCCATTTAGCCCCAAAACTCCCAAATGGCCGGCCATCCTAGTGGATCTCTCCATATTTGCCCATTTCATCCCACTAATTAGCTAATTAATTTGGCAATAATTCTATTTAGCCAAATTAATTAGTCAATTAACTATATAACTCCTAAAATTACCATCAATCATAAACAAAACCCAAAAAACCCTAGCCACCTCCTATCCCTATAAATATACTCTCATTCTCACAAAAACAGCTAATTCCAACACTTTGGCAAAAACCCCAACATTCTCTAAACACTCTTTCTCTCTAAATTCTAACTTTGGCATCGGAGGTTCTTCGGCCAAAGCCCCCCCCATTCATCGTGGGCACGTGAGGCTCTTGGCCTTAACCTAAGGGGTTAATAGTTTTGTAGGTGCAAAATCGTCCAAGATCGAGGAGGAAGAAATTTGCATCCACAAATTGGTGCTTTCATTGAGAGTTGAAATCCATACTCGTAGAAGACTCTCGCACAAAAAAGGTTTTTTCTTTATTTTCTAGTCCATTTGAATATTTTTCATACGTTCTTATTATTAGAATTTTTTACTTGCAAAGGTTCTTTGATAAAACGTATAAGCAAAATATAATGGCTAGAAATTTAGAAAATTCCACAAGTGAAGATTCTAATGTTCAAGAAATGGGATTGCGGAGATCCGTGAGGCTAAATGCGACAATAAGGGGAGCGACATCATCATCACGAGCTTCCACCATGGGAACCACCGTGGTGGCTACCTCGGTAGCGACCCGCGGGGATGTCCATGGTGCCTTCACCCCGGCCACTATGGGAACCACCGCGGTGGCTACTTCGGTAGCCACTCGTGGCGAGGTCCATGGAGCCTTCACCACGGCCCGAGCCGTGCCATCCAAGGCTCACGGTACCAAGACCACGATCGAAGCCGTGTCATCCAAGTTTACGTGGACCCAAGCCCAAGCCTCGCATTCACATGCACTGCGCATTGAGCAGCCCGCTCCCGTCGAGCAACCCACTCCCGTGGCCCAGCCTACTCCTGCCAAACAGCCTGCTTCCGTGGCCCAGCCTGCTCCCGCCAAGCAACCTGTTCCTGCCAAGCAGCCTGCTCTCGTGACCCAGCCTGCTCCCAACGAGCAGCCCACTCCCGACGAGCAGCCCACTCTCGAGGCCCAGACTGCTCATGTGGCTTTCCAAGCAGCCCAAATCGGCCCAAGACTATCTCAACCATCTGGACCTACCATCGAGTCGGGGGCATTCTCACCACATTTTTTTCGCGGATTTGACATTTCCCAACTCAAGTCTCGCGCCCGGAGTCTACCACCCTTCCACTGCTCAAGGAGGCGCATTCCTTCCAAGCTCTTCCAATCCAAATGGCGAACAACACTTGTCTCGACAAGTTATAGAGTTGACGAGCGCCCTTGCACAACAGACAACTTTGGTGAATCAACTTTTGCAACGCATCGGGATCCAACTTGCCTCAGACGAGGCATCCCGAAGTAGGACAAGGGCAGACGAACCTTTCCAGCAGCCATTCGACCAGCCACGAGCCGAACGTTCAGGCAGTGTACATTCCTGATTGGGCCCCCGAGATAGCGTATACTCCCGTCTTAGCGCGCGGAGGAGCGTGTACTCTCGACTAGGCCCACGGATGAGCATACATTCACGGTTGGGGTCACACTCCGATAGTCAACATGAGCAACCTTCCAGACAAAGTGTTCATTCGCGGCTAAGCCCACAAGGAGCATCATCCACCTCACATCAGAGTAGGCAGCACGACGGACGGAAAGAAGCAGTCACTCAATCCAGCTCAAGTTCAACCAGCAGCCTGCGAAGAACTCGCTCGCTTGCTAGGAACGCACCATATGCACTGCATCTGCGGCATAGACGAGCCAAACACATGGAAGAGCAGCCTAGACCAGCAAGTCATGGCTGGAGGCAGCCGAGAGCTGCACTACCCCAACAAAGGCAAATTCAGGAAGAAGTAGACAGACTCTTGACCAAGCGATTGCATGATTTCCAACGCAACGAGGTCACCGACGAGGCACTACGACGGAACATGACCAACATAAGCAGGTCACCCTTCACGGACGAGATCGAGCAGGCAGAGCCTCCACGAGAGTTCAGCATGCCACATTTCACATCTTTCAAAGGGGATGAAGACCCGGAGAGACACTTAAAGCGCTACCGAAGCGCAATGATCCTTTATCGAAACAACGATGAGCTCATGTGCAAGATATTCGCCACCACTCTACAAGGCGAGGCGCAAGATTGGTTCTACACCCTGCCGCCACAATCCATCCGGAATTTCTACGAACTTTCTTTGGTTGAGGAGATCGAGCAGGCAGAGCCTCCATGCGAGTTCAGCATGCCACATTTCACATCTTTCAAAGGGGATGAAGACCCGGAGAGACACTTAAAACGTTACCAAAGTGCAATGATCCTTTATTGAAACAACGATGATCTCATGTGCAAGATATTCGCCACCACTCTACAAGGCGAGGCGCAAGATTGGTTCTACACCCTGCCGCCACAATCCATCCGGAATTTCTACGAACTTTCTTTGGTTTTCACCAAAGAATATTCATCCTATCGCTCGATCAAAAAGAAGTCTGATCATTTGTTCAACGTCAAGAAGAACCCAAAGGAGTCGCTTCGTGATTATGTGAGGAGGTTCAAAGTAGAGAAGGCAAAAATAGTCGGATGCAACGACTCAATAGCTAGAGCAGCCTTCCAAAAAGGACTTCCAGCAGACCACCCGCTATTCGGAAAATTGATCATGAAAGAAGATCTAACTCTGGCAGACTCTTTTGCTTTGGCAGAGAAGTATGCACTTTGGGATGAGGCTCGCCAATGCACATTCAAGGACTTGAAGAAGTACCCGACATCACCTCCCTAGAAGCAGCGGAGGACTTATTCACATGTTTGACGTTATCTAAAGTAGCAATAAGCTCTACCATCATGCGAGAAGAGATGGGGTCCTGACTACCTATATTCCACAGTTACCTGTATTCTACAGTTCAAAAGCTCTCCTCGATGTTATTAAAAATTCAAAAGCTAACTTTGGCGATAGTTGTTGCAACCTAGAAGCACAAGTTTTACTTTCAAACGCATGCAATCATCCTAATGACGTACTATTCTGCCCAATCCAGACGCGCGACGATAAAGGCGTAGACCCTGGCGGATGTAAAGTTTTCTGACGAACGCAACACTAGAAAGACACACTTGAAAGCAAGTTTTGTCCTCGTCACCCTGAAAGATTCTACATAAGAGCAACATGTACCGGCAATTGAGTACCATTTCTTGCTGCGCATCACACGGCCCTAGCCGACCCTTGCTCAATGATTCAACTCTAGAGTGGCCCAATACCGGCAGTTGAGCATCTCCTGTTGCGTATGACATGGCCCCATCTCCACAGCTCCCTACTGCGCCTTCACGCCGAGCCTAGGTGACGCAACAGAGCGGCCCAACGATGCCTCAGAAGTAGCCGAGCACACTCTAGCTGCGCCTACTCCACCCGATGGAGACTTCTGGCATTTGCATGTCGACGGCGCAGAAAAGCCTTCATCACTGCCGGCAGAGAAGGCTCCAAAAAGATGGATCCCATCTGGGAAGGTCCGTACAAGATCAGCAGAGTAGGGGGCAAGAGTAATTACACCCTCACCCCCATGAAGCGGGAAAAAGATTAAAAAAAAATGGATGGCCTACAATCTGAAGAAGTCCCATGTGTGACCTCCCGCTACATCAAAACCCGAAGACTCAATACGCTCGACGGGCACCACCTCACAAGTTGAGGACTATCTAGTTGTTATGCAGTTCCTACCTTACAGCTAAAGTTCGCGTTCGTTTCACTCGTTTTTCAATGAGGAATTTAGAAGTAATCACATCTTGGCTTGGCTGCATGCTTACAACACCTAATCACCCCTGCACTTCAAAAGAAGACTGCGCCCTTCTTAGGGACTCATCGCAGGAATTGCACCCCCCGAGGGACTAACCATGCTCTCCAGTGTGAGAGGGTAAACCAATTCTCCAACACCCATATGGGTCAGCTCTCCAAGACGGGAGGATAAACTTTACACTCCGAATATCCAGACGTGGATGAGCCTAGCTGCCCTAGTATAACTAGATGCACGATGGCTTGCGCCGGGATTCCTAGAAGTAGCCGCAATGGTCTTTTTCAAGGCTTAGCTAACTGAAGGATTTTGGGTCTCTTGGCCTAATCCGTGGGGAACCGGGCCCTAGAGACGGAGAGGGCACATTACGCAGTACATCCGGTGGACGGCTGCCCTGGAATCCTAAAGCTGCTACCGCGTGCACTAAGGTAGCCTACGGATTCCGGAAGACTGCCTACGGCTTGCCCTTCGAGCAGTAAAACCGCACTAGACTTATACAATTGCACATTCTTGTGAAAGGTTAAACAAGCTAGCGCGCATATACGAAGTTTTATCCACTGCCGACATGCTACGTAGTCGATAAGCTTCACCTCTGCCAAGCGCGGAACAATCTACACCAAGTCCTAAAGTGTTGTGATAATTTCTACGCAACCCACGGAATTGTAGAAAGTGAAGGATAACAGCCTAGTGGTTACGCGGACTTGTCTGCTGCTGTAAGTAAGGCATCCGGCTGCCAACCCTATGGCTAACAACTTTGCAAAGTTCTACACCAACACCTATGGCTGCATAGGCTACGCAAGGTTGTCTGCTTATAAAAAAGTAGCATGCCTGCCACTGGTCTATCAAGTCTAAAGGTTAGGGCATGAACAAAAAAAGGGAAGATGAAGAAAAACGAAGGAAAACATGTTTATAAACAAAGAAAATCCTAAAGGCTACCTAAAATACTACATTACAGCAGCTTGGACATCCCACGACTCCTCGGTTGCCACTCCTTCAACAGCCGTAACGCTCTTAGCAGCGGCATCATCCGACGCTTCACCTCTGGCTGCCCCAGTGTGGGCACTAACTTCTCCAACTACTTCACCAATGGAAGCCTTAAAATTAAAAGCAAGCAAGTCTTCTGGAGAAATAGAGAAGGTCTTAAAACCTCAAGCCCATCCTTCTCACCCTTTAGCTGCTCATTCTTCTTAAGCAGACTAACACGGACGCGCTGCAGCTCATCCACTATCTTCTTAGCATAAGTAGCGAAACAAAGCTCAGAAATTGCAAGCTTAAGATCTTGAATCTGAGGCGAGTCAATCTCAACAGCAAAGGGAGCAGGCTTTAGCGCCACTTTAGCAGCAGAGTCCACCTTACCACTCTTCATAATAGCAAGTCTCTACAAAGGTGAACCAGACTTGGCTCCCAAAGAACGTCCTGGTACAGACTTCGGCACTGGGGGCATGATAAAACCTTTACGCTGAGTAATCTTATCCACAATTGTACTAGCCATTCTCAACATGGAAGACGCCACATGCTCAGATCTAGCAGCCTTACATTTCTTCCCATTGGAAGAAGTCATGTCAATCCCATACCTCTCGGTAGCAAGCGGACCCTCATGAGCAACAGACGAAGTCTTCTGTTTTTTCTTAACTGGCATCTCATGGGCAGCCGGGGAAGATCTCTTATTTCCATCTTCATTCATAGTAAGCTCCCCCACAGCGATCAGACGAGCCAATGCATCCGCCTTGATCCTCTTTACCTCCTCTTTCTGGAGCAGCTCACCTTTCTTTCAGCAAAGAGGACTAAGCAGCCAACGACATTCATGGTACTCAGCAGGGGAGCTCAACCCAGCATTCCAGCAGGCAGGAGGCTTGCATGCTCAACATTCCAGCAACCCATAAGACCCGCAATTCTCTCAATCGCCAGCCTGGTCCGAGTCAGGTCCAAGAGCCCAAAGGACATGAGCCATGCGGCTCACCTAGCACTGCGCCCCAGCGCCACAATCCTCGACCCCAGCTGCACAAGCTGCCCTTGGCTCAAGCCAAGCCAAACTACCCAAGCAGTGGTCCCTGCCACGACATCTCCTCAACCCATGCTGAGCCAGCTCCTGGCCCCTGCCAGCCGACGTGCCGCACCACCCCGACGGCTACCCTGCAATAGCACTATCCAAGAATAAGGCAAGAAAAATTAAATTTTTCCTTACATTGGTGCGGCACGAAGAAGACGAAGAAAGCAACGAAAGACGGTCCTTTGCACGGGCAAGCCTCTTTCGTTAGAAATTGGAGATACGACTTTTAAAACCCAAAATTTTCATAGTTTCTTTGTTTCTTTTTTTGTCAAATAGAAGAATGATGGGACTCAGACTTTACCTATAACTTCGTACAATTTTTCTTAAACCTATTAATTTAACTACAAAAAATTCCAATCAAAATCATGAAGTTTTATGAATTGGACACGATAAGTTTTGAGTAAGAACTCTTATTTATTTTTGAGTAGCCAAATGTTTGAACTCGTTAAGACCATTTCTTATTGAATTAATCAATAACCAACTTATTTTGTTTAGCTGCCTAAACATTAATTGTGGAGCCAAAAATATTCACTAGGTGACACGTGGACTTTTGGACAAAAGAGGACAAAAATACCCTCGAGGCATACCGGGTTTCCTACACGCGAGCAGTGGAGAATCATCCATCAACCAAGTCAGGAGTACCCAAAATGGGTAACAATTCAAAACCTATTTCATTCCATATATGTTTTTACCTCATTTTTTCCTTATTTGATTAGCCAATTATACAAAAAACCACCAAAACATTCATTTTATGTTTAATAGCCAAATAAATTGGCTAATTAAACCTAAAAACCCTAGCCACCTCCTATCCCTATAAATATACTCCCATTCTCACCAAAAAGCTAATTCCAACACTTTGGCAAAAATCCCAAAATTCTCTAAACACTTTTTCTCTCTAAATTCTAACTTTGGCATCGGAGGTTCTTCGGCCAAAGCCCCCCCCATTCATCGTGGGCGCGTGAGGCTCTTGGCCTTAACCTAAGGTGTTAATTGTTTTGTAGGTGCAAAATCGTCCAAGATCGAGGAGGAAGAAATTTGCATCCACAGTGACCGTCCCCAATCAGTGAAGAATCAACTCCATTTGAACAACATTTCAGTGCCGTGGCAAAGAAAGCTCTTTCCAATCCCCTCTTTAACTGTGAACCTTTAAAGAATCTTAAAAGGACTGTAAATGCCATATCATATAAATTTCTCTGGATAAGGAGATCAACAACCTCTAGTGGTGCTTTCTGGGTTCCACTAGGTGTAGATTTGACATGTGCCAGTGAAAGCAAATATTCTGCTGAAGTAAGCACAAACTCGTCCTCAAGTTTCTCAATATCAATATAAGATTTCCGTGTTTGAGGATAACCATCGTCGCCGGAAGCTTGTCTGTCTATTTTAAATTTAGCTATTTTACTCGGATACAGCTCATTGTGAAGAGAACTTCTCTCGAATAGAGGACCAATCCAAGCACAGGCAGGATGTATCAGATGAAGTGCATTGATGGCAGCAGAGAGCCCGTTCAGAATCTCCTTCAGTACCATTGATGTGTGCTGGTAATCTTTCAGAGTTTTTTTTGTTCTTAAACGAGTGGAAAATAGATACATGTAGCTCACTGCTCTTCTCCAGTTATGTCGATGCATTCCAAACGCATAAAGCAACTTACATAGATTTGGGTTTGATAAAATATCTGAACTATCTGCCTGCATATTAACACATAAAAATAATCACGACATAAGAAAATGCAAGAACCTCCATTAAAATACAGTGTCTACTTGGCTCGACAACTAGACCTTACCTTTCTGGCAAGCGGTTGCTTGACCTTCTCTGTAAGACCAATTAATGGTAGCTGACCACCACAAAGCATCTGAAATATATTTATGGCACCGCGTTCATAAAGAACGTTTATCAGACGCCTCAAGCAGATGTACTTGCTCTCCTCATCTGGGTTTGAAATAACCGCACAATATACTCGAAGACATTCATCATAGAGATTACGATCTAAGATAAACTCGAAGACATTTGCCCAAAGTCGTCCTTTGATGGTAGATATTGATTCATTGCCGGAGCCTTGGACATGGTGCTCATCTTGTACATTAAAAGCTTCCTCAACTTGCTCAAGCGCCGCTGCAGCAAACTCACAAGCACCTTTGCAAATATTGTATTGCTCAAATGTCTGCATAGCCCACTGATAATAATGGAGCCTCCAAGCATAAGCTGATCCAATACCTGTGAAACCAAGATTTGGCAGCCCCACTCCTGAGGTAAACTGAGTAAAGCCTGGGATGACCCTTTTCCAGATGAAGCTCTGAAGAAACAACGAACAGCTGCAGTGACTTTCCTCTCTTTCAACACTCCATGCAACCCACGGTGTTCCTGAGCAATGAAGCAGCATCCTAATAGATGATGAACTATGCAGCATCCTACCTCTGTACCTTGGACAGTATGAGACAGATTCCCCTTTTGTAAATGTCCCTCCACAATAGTAGTGAGTACGTGCAATGCAGAGTTTAGACAAGTAAGAACAATAATGATAAGTACATAGTTAGATAAAAGTGTTATCAAAGAAACAAAAGTGTAAGGGCTAGAAGGAAAAGTAGAGGTAGACAAACAACCTCAGGCGCATCATACTGCCCATGCCTTAGCAGGATCAAAGCAAAATCTATTGCCCAGTAGGTCAAGGATTCCCTAGAGTTCCATGAATGATCCAGCTAGCAAAGACCAGTATTGAAATGCGACTTTGGTCTCTGGAGGAAGTTCGAATATTTAGTAAGAATATAAAAGCTAGAGGGAACTCACACTTCCCAATCTTCTCGGTCCACCAAATTCTTCCCATGTTCCTATCAATTTGCAAAAAAGGAAGCTGTGAGCTGAAATCTTCGATTGCAACTGATTCAGATGGCGTGGTGGCAAATAAATGTATAAAAAGCCAGTGAGAAATGATTTCTTGAATTAGGGGAACCAAATCAAGTTGAATTTTGGATACATTGTCAGGCAACATATGGATCTGCCCACTAATGCTCACTAGATAGCTAAGAAATACAAGAATTTCCAGTGCAAACTCAAAAATAACATTTGCAACTTGAGAAGTAGCTTGTGCCAAGATGGAAGCCAATCGTATTTCAGCATCAAATTAATGAATGAATTTTTGTGGTAGGAGAAATTTCAGATAACTTTGAATCACATTTAAAAGTCGACTTCATGAGCCAGATTATTCGAGCAAAGCATGAAGATGTAATATAAAAGGAATTGCAACTGTTGAACTATATCGGGTCTCTAAAATCTTCAACAGGCGAGTAGTAATTTCTTTGGATGATATAACTCGTGGGACACTAACAAATGACTCATAGAATGTTGCAGAAACAGTTTTGCCCATGTATTGGCTGATATTAGCAACCCATCAATGATAATTTGACGTCAATATTTTGCAAGTTATGTCTAACTCAAAAGGAGTATCTAGAAGCATACTCACTTGATCTTAATGTACTTTTTTTCCTACGATTAGGAGCATTTTTCCCACTGGGTTTTTGCTACCGAACGAGATTTTAACGAGAAACCCATCATGGGATGATCATACTTCGTTCTGTTTGACGTTTGTTTTAAACATTATGCATACTTCTCACTTTTCTCCTTAGCCTATGGGTTTTTCTCCCACCTTGGGTTTTACCATAACGAGGTTTTGTGAATTTTACTACCAATGCATACGTTCTTTAAATTTGAGACTCGCATTCGCCCATTGTGCTGCCGACTTCATCAACTGTTTACCTTATCTCCTGAAGATTTAATGTGATGTTTTGTTTGAGTATTTACACACTCAAATGGGAGTGTTGCAGTCATATTTAGAATAAGAATGTGATTGTGTAAATCCTAGTGCATCTAGGGATATCTTTGAATATTCCCTTTAGTAGTTAATATCCTATTAGAGTTGTAATCTTAAAATGGGGTGATACAACACACACCTCACAATCAAATCTCTCTCTTTTTTCTCTTGTTGCCGCCAGCCTCCCTCTCTCTATTCCCTTAGAATAGCTCAGTTAAATAGGCCTACAACAAAAAAAAATAATTCTTTAGAATAGGGACGAAAATTATATAAAAATAAAATGAAAAACAACTTGACATGTCGCTAAAAGCAAGTAAAATATACATCTACTCTTCCCAACTTAAAACTGACATTATCCTCAATGTTAATATTCATAAGAATAACAAGCAAGAAAGACACGCAATTTAAATTGAACAAAGATTCAGGAAAGAGTACACTTAAAGGTCTAAGAAGGATTTGAAATTCTTCCAGCAACTTGTCGGCGACACATTGACAAACTGAAAAGAAAAAAAATCACACACAAAATAGAAAAATAAAAGAAAATATGGGCTAGTGATAGGAACATATTTATGCGACTTAGTTAGCTTGTTCTTGTGCATTTGTGTTGTTATTTCTTAGTTAATTATGTATTTTAAGCTATTTTTGTGTGTTTGTAGGTCATAATAACAAAGTTGGCAAGAAAGTGCATTTTGGAGCATTTTTTAGCCAAGATTGGATAGTGTAAGCATGGAGACATGAGGATGGACGTTTTTGAACATTTGAATGCTAGAAATCAACATGTGTGTGTGCAAGTGTGTTGACCTACAACTCCAAACATCCATCCACTACACCCATTACATCCATCCACTATACCTATTACATCCACTCATTACCAAACATCCACCCACTACACCCATTACATCCACTCATTACCAAACACTCATCCACTACACTCATTACATCCACTCATTACCAAACATCCACCCATTACACCCATTACATCCACTCATTACCACAACACTCACCCACTACACCCATTACATCCACTTATTACCAAACACTCATCCACTACACCCATTACATCCACTCATTACCAAACATCCCCCCACTACACCCATTACATCCACTCATTACAACTCCATACACTCCTCTCCCTAGCCTATAAATACATCCACCCTTCACCATAATTGGAGGCCATCATCCAAAGACACCACATCATCTACACAACTCTCCACCCTTCACCATAACTCACCTATATCCATCCACCACCACAAGAGACCATCCATTCACCACTCACACCTTTGTGCCGCATATTTGCAAGGAAGGAAGATTGCTTGGAGTTGTGCTAGTCATTCAATTTGGATTGCTGGAGTATTCTAGGTGTATTCTACTTTGGTTTTCAATGTCTAATTTCAATTATTTATGTTTAATTGCAAGTATGAGGAACTAAACCTCTTTTGGCTATAAGAGAATTCGAAACCATGAATATATTTGCAATATGAATTGATTTATTCCAATTGTGATTTGATAAGTTGTGATTGCAATTCAATTATCTATTTTATTCATAACGGATTTGTGTATGTTTATTAAGGATGCATACTTAGTTTTCATGCATGAATTTGATGCTAGGATATAAATAAGTTTCACCTAATCGTTACAAGTTTATATTCATGAGTAGTGAAGGTTGCTTGTCACAATCGTGTTAATTGAATTCTTGGCAAACGTATCATGCATTCATAGTTACAATTGCCTCGTCAACGCTTATGATTTTCATGTGACGTAATGATCTTTAATTGTATCTCTATTATGCATTCATATAGGGGACTTTTAGAGAATGATTTGGGTTGTCGCATGCATTCATCTAATTCAATGAGTAAAGGAAACTCTGAGGGTTAATTTTTGCATCACGGTTAATCTGGGGTGTTGAGCATCATAGTTTATTGAAAAGCAATTGGAGATTGATTTGTATGCAAGTGTGTCATGTGTAGAGAAAGACCTTCTAGCCAGCCCATCATCCATCCAAAACAACCAATTTCGTGTAAATCTGTTTAGTTCTAGTTTCTGTTTTGTTTTACTTTATTTTCGTCCAAAACCAAATTCCCCTTTACTTTAGTGTGTCTAATTAGATAGAATCTGTTTTCGTTTGTGTTTTTAAGTGTTTTGAGTCTATAGAGTCTAGTTAAGTGTTTTTAAGTTTCTTTTTGTAAGTCAGTTTAGTTTAGATTAGCAATCCCTCCTAATCCCCGGTCCAGAACGATCCCTACTTATACATATACTACAATTGTCAAAAGAGGGTTTAATTTGAGTGCTTAATTTTCATCGCATCAGCTAGGAGTAGAGAAATGAGTCTTGATAAACAGGGTCCCCTAAACCAATGGTCTCATCCTACAAGGCAATACTTTCCAAAAAGGGCTTAAGCTGATGACCATTAACTATCAATACATTACCATTCTTTGGATCCTCGACCTCCATGTTGGGAAATCTTTGAATCAAATCCCTGATTGTTGTATATTTACCTTATGTATATTTACTTAGTTAGGAAGTCAACTCCTTCTTTCATGGAGTTAATCATGTATAATCTTTGTATATATTTTACTTCCCCGTTCATACCAATATATACAGAAAATTCCAAAGCTTGGGTTCTTATGATGGTATCAGAGCCCCTTCGTGGTGGCTTCTGGTTTTCCTTTTTTTGTTCATGTGCTTTTGAAGCTTTCATGAGCGAGACATTTTTTTTCCCTTGCCTTGAATCATAGTTTAATCATGGGAATGGAAGAAAATTCAAACATTAACTCCAATTCTATCTCCGATCAGCAGACATCTTTTCAAATTGCTTGCTGGGCTCACACTAGAACAACTTCAACATCTTATAGTTATATTCATGGTAAAATTACAAAAATCAGAAAATTGCAATGCATTTGAAAATATGGAGGTCGGGTTTTATGTGAGTTTCCATCAATTAATTTTGTATTTCTAATACATGGATTTTGGATAGTGGAGCGACTAATCATATTGCATCTGACTATTCTCTTTTCACTCGAACACATAGTTCTTCCATGCCTTCAGTTAATTTACCCACTGGTTCATCTGCTCTTATTTCTTCAATTGGCTCAATACTTTTGACAAGAATATCACTTTGAACAATGTTCTTTGAGTTCCCTCATTCCGTCTTAATTTGATGTTTGCCAACAAAGTCACTAAATCCTCCAATTGTTGTGTCATTCTTTTTCCTGACTTTTGTGTTTTGCAGGACTTGGCTATGGGGAGGATAATGGGCTTGGGTAAATAGCGATGAGGTCTTTATTACATGTCACCACTAAATACAGCCCCTACAGTCCCCTTCTCATGTCATGTTTCCCACATATTCAGCATATGGCATCGATGCCTTGGTCAGCCTTCACCAGCTCGACTCAAATTACTTTCAAATTTGCTTCATTTTGGTATTGTTTCTGTTGATGCACAAAATCAGTGAGGGCTTCGGTACAACAAAAAGTGTTAAATTTGTGACCTTCGCTAGATTGCTCTAGTCACTAGTGTGGATAAGTATGTAAATGGATAGAGACAGGGAAGCAAACATAAGATGTACGTGGTTCACCCAGATTGGCTATATCCACGGAGTAGAGGAGTTCTCATTAATTGTGAAGGGTTTACATAAGTACATAGGTTCAAGCTATCCTTTTGTGAGTACTAGTGAATGATTTAGTACAAATGACATTAGGAAATATTGTGGGAGAATGATCTCCTTTTATAGAAGAGAGCTTCTAGCTTTGTTCTAACATTGACATGTATCGTGTTGTGATTGGCTTCTGATGTTGACACGTGTCGTGCTATGATTGGCTTCTGATGTCGACACGTGTCGTGCTGTGATTGGCCTCCTGGTTGGGGGGAAATTCTTCTGGGTCCTTGACGGTATAACGTTAACCTGTGATCAGTAGTTTCGGGATTGGTCAAGTATGGTACAAATAGTTTCTATTGAACATAATTGTGATGTTTGTCCCATGGCTAAACAAACAAGATTGCCTTTTTCATTAAGTTCCATCACTTCTAATGTGTGCTTTGCTTTATTACATTGTGATATTTGGGGTCTTCACAAACTTAAATCTACTTTTGGGGCACGTTACTTTCTTACCATTGTTGATGATTACACTAGGTGCACTTGGATATTTTTGTTGACCCCTAAGTCCGAAACACAATCCCTCATGAAATCCTTTGTCACCTTTGTTCATAGTCAATTTAGTACCACCATCAAAGCAATAAAGTTCGATAAGGTAGCCAAAATTTTCTCATTACGAGATTTTTTCCTTAATAATGGGGTTGAATTTCAACGTTCATGTGTTTACACTCTACAACAAAATGGCGTAGTTGAACGCAAGCATTGCCACATTCTCATTGCGGCTCGTGCTTTGCTCTTCCAAGCCAATTTGCCACTCAATTTTTGGGGGAAGCGTGTTCGCACTACAATTTATCTTATTAATGGGCTACCCACTCCATTACTATCAAATAAGTCACGCTATGAAAGGTTATACAATCAATGCCCTAAGCTCGATCATCTCATGGTATTTGGGTTCCTTTGTTATGCTATTATTGTTCAACTACTACAAAAATTTGATTCACATGCCCATCAATGTATTTTTGCTGGCTATCCAACAAGTCAAAAGGGATATAAGCTTTATAATTTGAGGACAAAACAATTTCTTGTTAGTAAAGATGTGAAATTCAATGAAAATATTTTTCCGTATGCATCTCTAACTCCAGAAGACCACCATCAAAACTCAAATTGTTTTACCCATAGTTCACTCTTGTTCTCCTATTGAAAGGTTCCTTTTAGCAAGGCAGTGGGCGATTAGAACTCTTTCAAATCAACTGTGAATTGAAACTTACTTTCAATTCCCCCTTTAGTGATTATACACGTTTAGGGATTCCACAAACCATGAGTGACACCTAGCAGTATGTCATGGTTACCCAAGCTAATCAGAAAAGGTGGAGAACCTATTCAGTTTAGGATTACAATGCAATACGGTCTTTCTCTAATACAATACTCTTGACCGCATTGTTTGGTTTCATAGTTTATTCATGTCTACTATCCAATGTGATTCTCTTACTTATATGATTACCTTGAAAGTGATTTGGAACGATTTCCTAAATCTCATTCATACTCTGGCCACATATTCTTAATCATATCATAAAGTATTCTTCCTCAAACGGTTTAAAGGTTAGAGATCCCTTGTTGCACATTCACTTGCCTCCATGGCTAAGTGGCTTAACCCCAACTATGCCATGGATACCCTCTGACGGAGTGACTTTGACATAGTCAAAGATCAAAGACCTAACCACAAGACAACTATGATGCCTCAGGTCAAAGGACTACTTTGCATTATCCCAACCATGAGTTCTCATGTGACATAAGTATGAGAACTCCTTGTTGATCGTGTTCAGTGGACTCATTCTCTATTGAGCACCTACATGCTTGTCTTGGTGTCAGTCACCCCAATGACTCGAGAGACCAGTCACTCTCCCTAAAAGAAGACATAACACGTACTGATCTTAACGGACTGCCAATGCCCAATTGGTAATCTTATGATCAGGAACGTTTAGGATATGTATATGAAAGAGAATGGTCTCATGAATCTAACTTCTTTTGATCGCATTCTCCTAATTACATATTTCTTGGACTTATTGTTTAAGCGTATAACATTTATATGAGACGGCTTCAAACAATAATCTTTGCCCTTTATATTAAATTATATTAGTTTAACATGTGAAATGTCCGTAAAGTATCATCATATGATTGGTTTTACGGCACATTTCCAACAGAGCTGAACCAAAGATGTCCAAACCTAGCCTAGAAGTGGACAAAGAGTTATTGCTCGAAGAGGAGGAGGAAGACTTAGCCACGACAAGCTTAGAAGAAGCCTTGCCACAACACCTAATCATCTCTAATCCTATTGTTACAGCTACCCTAGCTCCACCACCATCCAGTTCTAGTAAGGTGATTCCAAATTCAATTTTTTCTAACCTTATTCCACCAAATGTACCTTGTCCTCGCAAGTTTATGCACTTTAAGAAAAAAGAGACTGAAAAAGACATCGTAGAAGCCTTCCCAAAACTTGCAATTAATATCTAGGTTCTTGGTACAATAAAGCAAGTTCCAGAATGTACTGAATTTTTTAAAGAGCTTTGTACAACAAGAAGAAGGATTCAAGAGAAAGAAGTGGCTAGGGAATATCTAGAATTCATTAAAGAGGATGTACTGGAGACAACCATCCCCAAAGAAGTTGGATTTTCTAACACAAGATAAGTCATTGCCCTTACACCAAATTTGGTTGAGTGCAACATTCTTGAAACTTTAGAAGTAGTCTTTGTCCTTGAGTTCTTGTCGCAGCACATAGGTAAGCCACCTCCTCAAATTTCAATTTCGTTTTCTACTAACATGTTGATTTCAATGATTCAGGCACCCACTCTAGAATTTAAACCATTATCAGATTATTTTCAAGTATCTCCTTCCATTCAAAAATCAACTCCATGCCACTGGCCATAGTCAAGATTAAATGGAGGTATCGTCTGGATGGAAGACGTTAAAGCAAGCGCTTCTTGGGAGGCAACCCATGTGTTCAAATAAAGAGACAAAGGAATTTCTGGCTCCTACAACCAGATTTGCTATCTTATACCTTTCTCTTTATTTTTTTCCTTTGCCATGATTGCCTTGTTATTCAAATAAAGAGACAAAGGAATTTATGGCTCCTACAACCAGATTTGCTATCTTTACCTTTTCTCTTTATTTTTTTCCTTTGCCATGATTGCCTTGTTTGCTAGTTATCTTTTATTGCTTTCTTGTTTAAGTTTATTTTTGAAAGATTGATGACAATGTTGGGTTTATGTGTGAGTGTGTGTGGGGGGGGGGGGGGGGGGGGGGGGGGGGTAAGCATATTGTTTTTCATGATTTTTTTTCGAATTTTACCACCTATCACTACTAATGTTGTTAGTCACTGTTTTAAAGTGTTTATTGTGTGTCATAAAAACAAAATTTGAAAAAAATATTGAAAAAGTTTGAGAAATACCATAAAAAGAGTCGTTTTTGTTGCTTGTTTGTGTCTTAGGTTACCTTCCAACACAATGATGAGAATTTGGTTTTCAATTGCATGATTGTTAAAGAAAGTTACAAACATGGGTGAAAGTTTGATATGCTCTTTGGTTAATACTTAGTTGTAGTTGTCATTTACGAATTCACATGTAAACACAATGAGAAAAAAAATCAGTTTATGTACATGCTTGAAGGAAGAAACTCAAACTAACGCTACAACCCTGTGAAACTTGAGCCTATTCTTTGTTTGGAGAGTTATTAATCTATGATATTCTTATTTTCTAAAGTCGTTGCATGATCTCATTATCTCTTTGATTGGTTGCTATTTAGAACTTAGAATGCTTTTTCATCATTTTAGTTGCAAATACTAGAACTGTTCATTCAAAGCATAAAATTGATTGCATAACAAATAACAAGATGATATTGTTTAGTTACCCCCAGAGCCAAAAATCCTTATCCCTTGCACATGTATTGTAGGTTTAACCATTTTTTAGCCTTATTTAGCCTATTTTCTTTGTTAGTCTACATTATCCCTACCTAGCCCAGTATAGGAATATCCATACCCTTGTTCTTAAAGAATTGTGAAGCATGACTTATTGGGAATTCCTTTTGATTTACAATTTGCAGAAAAACAAGTGTGGGGAAAGAATTTGTTCTTTTGAATCCAGTGAAGAAGAGCATATGTTTTATGTTTTGAAAAAAGAAAAAGAAAAAAAAAGAAAAGGAAAAGGAAAAAAAAAGGTTGAAAAGAAGTGAGAATGAGTTCATAAGTGATGGTTATTGAATAAGGGTCCAAAAATGTGAATCTGACCCTAAAGTTGTATGAATCTCCCATTTATGTTTATAGTTGGGTGCTGCAATCAAAAGTTGAATTCTAAGTGTTGATTTCATTACTTTGCTTACTATCACTTTAAGAAACTCTGTTTATCCTTAACATTTCTTTGTTAGCCAATACCTTAGCCCCATTACAACCCTTAGACTTTTATCTTGATTGTTATGCGTTTCAATCTGTGGATTTTGAAATTGGTATGAGCATATGGAATCCCTGGTTCTCTATATCCGGTGAGGAATTGAGGGAATTCTCTAAGGCATGGTACTACTTTCAAATATTGTTTTAATTGATTACATGAAAGCTAATGAGTGGTTACTGTAGTTAAGTAGAAGCTCAAGAGTAATAATGGCTAAAATCTATGTGAATAGTGATTTTTAACATGTCATGTTTCATTAGAAATCCCTGAGGCAATTGTTGGAAGGTTTAGGTTTTCTTTTGTTTTCTTTGTTTTGCTCAGGGACCTGTGCAAAGAAGGCCTACTGACGCTCCGGTTAGAAGATACAACTACGGGACAGAGGTCCAAGGCCGAAGGGGTAGAGAAAGACCTAGGAAAACTTTGGAAGAGACTCTAAGAAAAGACTTAGAGTACTTGGATCTAACGGAGGACATGACATAAAACAAAGAACAATGGCGTTCTAGGATTCATATAGCCGACCCCACTTAATGGGAAAAGGCTTTGTTGTTGTTTTGCTCGGGGACTAGCAAAAGCTAAGTGTGGGAAAATTTGATAGGAGCATATTTATGCGACTTTGTTATTTTATTTGTTTACATTTATTTACTTAATTTCCATTTATTGTAGGAATTTAAGTTATTTTCGTATTATTGTAGGTCCAATTGGTAAAGACGACAATAAATAGCCAAATGGAGCAAATTGGAGCAGTTTTGGACTTGGATTGGATAGCATCCTTGGATAGCATATGGGCTGGACGTTTTTGGTGTTTAAATGGTGCTAGATATATGCTAAAATCTGAACAATTAAAGTTGAGTCTTGGAAGGCAAGGAATTACACAAGAAAGGGGAATCCTAGTTGGAGAGGAACATTATCTTATCCTATCTTATCCAACCTTATCTTGTCTCCAGTGTAAGGAGGAATCCTAATCATATTCCAACACTCTTTACCTTATTCTTAGAGTCCTAAAATTATTCAAAATTCCAAAACCTTTTCCTCGGATTCAGCCGTTCCCCTATCTATATATATGAAATTTCTGCAACAATTTAGATTGTGTCGCGCCTGCCATTCATCCATTGAAGTTGCTGGAATTTTCAGAGTTCTTTCTCTCTTTGTTTTAAGTTTCAATGTTTGTTTTAGATTGCTTTTCAGTTAGGATGAACATGTTTAACTAAGTTTCTTTTTAGCTAGACGTGAATTCGAAGCCATGATCATATGTTTTATATAAATTGATTACATTCAGTTATTGTTTCATAAGACATGAATGTGATTTACTTATTTGCTTTATAGAGAACTTATTCTTGTATTTTTTTTAAGGGTGTACACCTAGTTTGCATACAAGGATTTGATGCTAGAATATAAGGAAATTTCACCTAATCGTTATGAACTTATATTTGTAAGTAGTAAAAGTCACTAGTCATGATTGGGTTATGATTGGGTTAAGTAAATTATTGGTAGGAGTATCATGCTTTTCATAGTTATGAATGCTTTGTCAATGCTTTTGATTTTCACATAACTTAATGATCTTTAAGATGTATCTCTATCATGCTTTTCATAGTTAGGGAACTTGAGAAGAATAATTTGGTTGTGTCGTTGAGTCCAATTCAATGAACTTAGGAAAATATGAGAGTTAATTAGTGAGTTCACAGTTAATTTGGGGGCATTGTTATTCATGGTTTATAGGAAGAATAACTGGAAATCGATTTGTATGCATAAGATTCATGTGTGGAGAAGAATCCTTTAACCATCTTTTCATCCATATTTTATTCACAACTTAATTTACTTGCTGCCATTTACTTTTGTTTTTATTAAATTCGTCCAAAATCCCCCCAGCCATTGTTTTGATGTTAGTTTAACTTAGTTTTCAGTTGTATAAGTTTAATTTGTGTTGATTAGTATGCCTTATAATCCCCAGAATAGAACGATCCCTACTTACTCGTACTACGATTCCATAATTTACGGGGTTTAATTTGTGTGTTAGTTTCTACCACATCACCCACTGATGGTCAGAAATTGGGTAAATGATACCCGCAACCCACAATTTAAAACCTTTGTTTTGACAAATTCTTTCATATTAGGGTTCAACCTACATTGTGGGTCCCGAGATGGTTGTTATGCTTGTAAATTCGCTATTATATATTTAATAATTCTCCTCCATCATTGGTATTAACTTCATAAACTCCTTGTCTCCTCGTGGTGCTTCTTCCTCTCGTTGAGAATTGTTGTGAATTCTCACTCAACTCTTTGAACATTTCAATGGCTTCTTCTCCATTTTTTTTCATCAAGATCCCATTAAAAGCTGAATCAACAATAGCTTTATTAGTATCATTTAAACCCTCATAAAAAACTTGTACCTAATCAGCTTTGGGCATGTTATGAGTTTGACACTTAAGAAGCTTGTTCTTAAAGTCCTTCCAAGCTTCAAAGAATAAATCTCCATCCTTTAGTTGGAAAAGCTCAATCTCCCTTTTCAGTTGCTTGGTCTTTCGAGCAGGAAAGAACTCATTCAAGAACTTGGTTGCCAACTGCTCCCATGATTGAATTGATCTTGGTTCCAAAGAATTATACCACAATTTAGCATTAGATTTCAATGAAAATGGGAACAAAATTAACCTGATTCGCTCGAGAGTAAGGCCTTGAACACCTTGCGTTCTGCAAAGATCAAAGAAATCTGTCAAGTGAAGATGAGGATCTTCCTCTACTTTGCCACTAAATGGGGAACCATGCTAAGCAGCTGGGGTGATAGATGCATGTTCCCTTCAGCATTAGGTTGGAATGCAATACAAGTTGGAAATTCGATGTTCTTATGTTGGAACTTATCTTGCATTGGGACTCTAGGATTGACTATTTCGTCAGCCACTTTTGGTTTGGACTTAGCTCGCTACCCACCCTCTTGTTTCAAATTACGTAAAGTACGCTCAAGCTTGTGGTCGATGGGAAGAATTGCTAGATGGAATGAGTGTCTTCCTTGCATGCATTGAAAAACCAACAACGAAACTTTAGAAACTACGCACAAAAGATTATGCAATAAGATAAAACAAACTAAAAGTAATTAAAATAAAAATGATGACTCCTAAACTACAACTAACTAAGAAGATAAGGGAAAAAAAATATGACGTTAGAAATACAAATTCTATACACCGATTAGGGGACAATCCCCGGCAACGGCGCCAAAAACTTGTTATGCGTTTAACAACCTAAATATTAAGCTACTAATCGCACGTTTTAAACTCGCAAGTGCACAAGTTCAAACACATAGTATAGAAAGCAAGTACGAGATCATTCCCACGAGGATTGCACTAATATGTATCTAGAGCATGATTTCTAACAATTTAAATTAATTAATTCACAAAAACTAGCAAATATGCACATAAAGGTTTAACAAATAGTTCGAGATGTCTTAAGTTTAAGTAGTAAAACACAATATAAAGAAAGTAGGCAAATAAAAGTAATTAGCAATAAGGGTTTTAAAAATAATGTTTGAACGGTTAGGACTTTGGTATCCATCTCTAACCTTTTTCACCTAAGCAATTGATACACACGATGATACAAAACAGATTTTTGATGTTTTAAGTATGTCAACCTAAAGGCATGGTATCTACTCCTTAAACTATTGATTTCCCTAAACAACGAATTAGGCATGGGTGTCTACACTAACTCTTTTCATTCTCGAAGTATTTAGCATGGTATCTACTAAGTTGCACTCCGAGAAAGCCTAATACAATGGAAATCGACAAACACACGAATCCTAGAACATGGTATCTATTCCGGTTATCCGTGATAATGAATTCCAAGAACTGTAACTAGTTCTCTTGTTACTTGGCATAGGTATAAGACTCGATCATCCAAATTTACCCATGTAACAAACTCAATTACAAGGCTATTCTATGGTGATCAATCATAAAATAACTCAATAAGATTGAAATTAAAACTCGAATTAATCACTAAAGCATCAACAAGTGTATCAAAAATACTCAAGGAAACATGATTAGGACTTCAACCAAGTCCCAACTATGAAATTTAGTTACTCATAATGTAAATGAGCAGCAAAGACAAACAAAACATAAAGTAAAAAGAGAAGAAATAACTTTTCAATGATGAATTGCGGAATGGTGCCCCGGTCATTCCTCTTTCTTTCTTCTGTCGTGGCGGCCTCCTCTTTGGTGGCTGCTTTTTTTTATTTTCTTCTAATTGTTTTTTTCTGCACTGACCTGCTGCTGTGCTGAAGAGGGATAAAAACCCCCCTTTTCATTTGTAACAGCCCAAGGCTTGAATAGCCTTCTTTTCTTAATTCTAATTCAATAGGCTAAGTCCCATCTTATTAGTCTTCTTATTTATTTCCTTACAGACTTTTTAGCTTCTTCCAACTGGTTAAAACTCTTAATAAATAGGAATTTTAATCTTCATTAAACCTACCATACCTCCCTCTAGAAAAATGATATTCAGGAACCGTAAAATTCTTCGGAAAATAGATATCCGTGGCTTTCAAGCATATATGGCACATCTCTTGGTTCTTCCCAAGTCAATACAGTTTAATCCACGAACTCGACTGCTTTGCACAGGCTGTGCTGATGACATAGGATTATGAAAGCCTTTTTTTGCTCCTTTTGCACTCTTTGCTTGTTACAACCTACAAAACAAAAATATAATGTAAAATCTATATAGAAGAGTAAAACAAAGGTGTAAACAAGGAGAATTATTAAATATATAATAGCAAATTTACGAGCATAACAATGGCTGCCATCTCTGCGTGAACACAAAGATTGACATGCTTGTTAAAGCCATGTCTTCCCTTAGCGGCAAACAAGCTTCAAGAACTAAGGTATGTGCTATTTGTTCTCATTCTGATCATACAACTGAAACATGTCCTATGTCTTCTTTTACAGATCAGGAGCATGCAAATTATGTGGGGCAAGGAAATTATCATCCAAAGAACAATCCATTCTCCAATACATACAATCAAGGATGGAGAAATCACCCCAATCTTACATGGAGAAATGGGTAGAATATTCAGAATCCATCGGAGCAACAAATGGATTACCAACAAAGGAGCAACTTTCAAGTTAAACCAAAAGTGCAACAACAGACCCAAGAACCAAAAAAGCTAGATTTTGAAAGTACTGTACTTCAACTTTTGCAACAGCAACAACAAATAAGTAGTCAACAGGGTCAAGCTATTCAAAAGTTAGAAGTGCAGATGGGGCAAATGGCTAAAGAATTGAGTGAAAGAAAGAAAGGAGAGTTCCCATCACAAACTATACCCAACCCTAGAGGTCAAGATGAGCTTAAAGCCATTACAGTCCTGAGGAGCGGCAAATTTGTTGACAACAAAGTGGGAGTAGACAATAAAGAACCAGAGTCTGAAGTTGTGGGTGCATCACCAACAAAAGCAATGGTTTTCAAGAAGGTAAGTGAGAAGGAGAAGGTGATATTGCCACTCTTCCCTCAAAGGTTAGTTAAGCAAAAGAAAGAACAATACTTACTTGATATTTTTGAAACTCTTCGGAAAGTTGAAATCAATATTCCTTTACTTGATGCTATTAAGCAGATTCCATCTTATGCTAAATTTTTGAAGGATTGTTGTACTCACAAAAGAAAGTTTTAGGAACATGAGAAAGTTTCCTTGACTGAGGAAGTAAGTGCCATTCTATTGAGAAAATTACCACCTAAACTAAAATACCCAGGTAATTTTACTATTCCTTGCAGAATTGGTAACCATTTCTTTGACCGAGATTTACTTGATTTAGGAGCAAGTATCAATTTGTTACCTTATGCTCTTTATGAGGAATTGAGGTTAGGGGAACTGAAACCAACCTCAATTACATTGCAATTGGCGGATAAAAGCGTCAAGAGACATAGAGGTATTTTGGAGGATGTCTTGGTCAAGGTGAATGAATGTATTTTGCCTGCTAACTTTTGTTGTTTTAGATATGGAAGAATCTTCTATGTCATCTTCTTTGCCAATTATCATAGGTAGACCCTTTATGATTGCTGCTGATACAAAAATATGTTTTAAAAGGGTACCATAAGCATGAAGGTAAATGGTGAGAAGATTGAGTTTAAAGTGTTTGATGCAATGAAATTACCACATGATCACGATTGTTTTAACATTGACGTGGTTGAAAGTGTTGTTGAGGAAGTTTTTCAGGTACAAAGCATTAATCCACTAGAGGCCACCATAGCTCATGGTTTCACAAGGCAGATAGTAGAGCATAATTTTGATAGTGTTGATTTTCAAATTAGTGAGGCTGTGGAGTCCCTTGAGATATTTAAACCTTATCCAAGTAAGTATACACCGCCTTTTGAACCTCTCGTGTTTACTAATTCTACTCTTGTTCCTTCTATTGTCAGGGCCCTGGACTTGGAATTGAAGCAACTACCTGAACATTTGAAGTATGCTTGCTTGGGAGATATTGAAACTTTACCCGTGATAGTTGCTGCAAATTTGAGTGTAGTGGAGGAAGAGAAGCTATTGCGAGTCTTGAAAGAGCACAAAACTGTCTTAAGGTAGACCATCATTGACATTAAGGGCATAAGTCCATCCAAATGCATGCGCAAGATACTTCTTGAAGACAATGCCAAGCCAACTAGGGAAGCACAACGAAGACTTAATCCACATATGAAAGAGGTAGTAAGAGCAGAGGTTTTCAAGTTGCTTGACGTGGGCATCATTTACGCCATTTCAGATAGCAAGTGGGTAAGTCCAGTTCAAGTTGTACCAAAGAAGAGCAGATTGACAGTGGTCAAGAATGAAAAGAATGAGCTTATTCCAACAAGGTTAAAGGAAAGCTGGAGAGTCTGCACTGATTACAGAAAGCTTAACAATGAAACTAGGAAAGATCACTACCCTCATCTTTTTATTGATCAAATGTTAGAGAGATTAGCAGGTCATAGTCATTATTGCTTTTTGGATGGTTATAGTGGTTATAATGAAATTGCTATAGCACCAGAGGATCAGGAGAAAACCACCTTCACGTGCCCTTTTGGCACATTTGCATATAGGAGGATGCTGTTTGGTTTATGCAATGCACCTACCACATTTTAGAGATGCATGATGAGAATATTTTTAGACATGGTTGAGAGATTCATTGAGATATTTATGGATGATTTTAGTGTTTTTGGTTCTAATTTTGATGAATGTCTTTATCATTTGCAGCTTGTTCTCAAGAGATGTGAAGAATGTAATTTAGTGCTTAATTGGGAGAAGTGCCATTTTATGGTACAACAAGGAGTAGTTTTAGGTCATGTAATTTCTAGCAAGGGCATCGAGGTGGACAAAGCTAAGATTGATATCATCTCCAAATTAACTCCTCCTACATCAGTAAAGGGCTTGAGAAGTTTTCTTGGGCATGCAGGATTTTACCGAAGACTCATAAAAGATTTCTCCAAGATATCCAGACCTCTTTATGCATTACTGGCTAAAGATGTTGAGTTCATATGGACAAAATAGTGCATGGCTGCTTTCGACACGTTGAAGAAACTTCTCACTTCTGCACCTATCATCATGGCACCTGATTCTAACCTTCCCTTTGAACTCATGTGTGATGCCAGTGATTATGCGTTGGGAGCTGTCTTAGGCCAATGAGTTAATAAGGTACCCCATGTCATTTACTATGCTTCTCGAACTTTAAATGATCCTCAGCTTAATTATTTTAACACTGAAAAAGAATTATTAGTTGTCATATTTGCCTTAAAGAAGTTTCAATCATATTTGGTTCCAAAGTTATTGTTTTCATTGATCATGTTGTTTTGAGATATTTGTTTGCAAAGAAGGATGCTAAACCTAGGTTGATCAGATGGGTGCTTTTGGTACAAGAGTTTGATCTAGATAGAGATTAAGGATAAAAAAGGGAGTGAAAATGTAGTTGCAGATCACTTGTCTCAGCTATTTCATGATGAAGAAGGAAGTAAGCTTCCGTTGAATGAAAATTTCCTAGATGAGCAATTATTTGCAATAGATGTCCAACTTCTATGGTATTCAGATATTGTGAATTATTTGACTACTAACATTTTCCCTCCAGGTATGCCAAGCCAAGAAAGGAAGCGATTAGTGTCTATGTCTATGCACTATTATTGGGATGAGCCGTACTTGTTCAAATTTTGTCCCAATCAAATCATTCGAATGTGTGGCCAGAGGAGGAAGACAATGAGTATCTTAAAACATTACCATCAGTTTGCTTGTGGCTGTCATTTTGGAGCTAAGAAGATGGCTCTTTGATGTGAAATTTAACTAACACTCAAATTAAAACTCTATGATTGTAGTGTATGAAAGTAGGGATCGTTTTAGGTCGGGGATTAAAAGGGCTGCTAATCTACGCAAATTAAACTCTAAAACACTAAACTAGACTAAAAAACACAAAACTAGACTCTTATGACTCAAAAGAAACTAAAAAGACTCAAAACAGCACAAAACAATCAAATAGACTCAAACTAGACACTAGAGGGTGAATTGGATTAAAATTGATTTTAACTTGACTCAAAACCTTAAAAACACAAATTGGACAAATTCTAACTAACTTGACACAACAAAGTAAAGAGGATTGGGTTTTTAACGAAATAAAAGTAAAGACAAGTAAATTAAAAACTTTAGCAAATTTAGCACGAATTTGGGGGAAGATATGGGTGATTGGCTAGCTAGAGGGTTATTCTCCACAAATGACACACTTGTATAGAAATCGATTTCCAGTTGCTTTTCCAATAAACCATGAACCTCAACACCCCAAATTAACCGTGAACAACACTAACTAACCCTCAGATTTTCCTTAAGTCATTGAATTGGATGGACAACGCATTGGCAACCAAATTATTCTTCAATAGTTCTCTATATGACAACATAATAGAGATACAATCAAAGATCATTAAGCTTTGTGAAAATCATAAGCATTGACAAGTTATTCATAACTATGACAGCATGATACTCCTACGAGGAATTCACTTAACACGATTGTGTGACCAGCAACCTCAACTACTTGTGAATATAAGTTCATAACTATTAGGTGAAATTTTCTTATATTCTAGCATCAAATCCCTGCATGCAAACTAAGTATGCACCTTTAATCAACAAACAAGAATAAGTTCTGAATCAAACAGTTAAGTAAATTGCATTCATGATTCATGAAATCACAACTGGAAGTAATCAATTCTTATTACAAATATGTTCATGGCTTTGAATTTTCCCCTAGCTAAAACAAAATTAGTTCCTCACGTTCGCAATTAAACAAAGACAATTAAATTTAAACATTGAAAACAAAGATAGAATACACCTAGAAATGCTCCAAAAATCCAACGTCTTGAATGGCAAGCATGGCTCCAAGGGCTCCTTCTTCTTTCTCCTTGCAAAGCTGCAGCACTGATGTGAAATATTCTAACACACAAATTAAACCTTATTAAGATAGTTGTAGTATATGAAAGTAGGGATCGTTCTAGACCGGGGATTAACTAGAGATGCTAACCAACACAAATAATACTCAAAAGCACTATGCTAGACTTTGTAGATGATGCGAAAATTAACTTAACATACAAATTAAACCCTCTTGTTGTCAAATTGTAGTATAAACGCAAGTAAGGGTCGTTCTAAATCGGGAATTATGAGGGCTTGCTAAAACCTCTAAACTGACTTAAAAATATATAAACAAAGTTAAAAACACTAAACTAGACTCAAAGAACTTAAAACAAACTCAAAGGACTCAAAACAAGCTAAAAACACTCAAATCTGCTTAAAAACACAAACTGGGCAGATTTGGACTCTAACACACTTTTGGGACACCTAAAAACACAAATCAAAACAGATTTTGACTAATAGAACACTTCAAAGTAAAGGGGGTTTTGGTTTTGACGAATTTGAAAACAAAACAAGTAAATTAAAGAACTAATGAAATCTGCACGAATTTGAGTAAATTGAATGGATAGAAGGCTAGCTAGGAGGTTCATCTCCACACATGACATACTTGCACATAAACCAATTTTCAGTTGTTCTTTCGATCAATCATGAAACTCAACACCCCAAGTTTATTAAGTCTGCTTAAATTAACCTTCAAGTTCTCCTTAAGTTATTGAATTGGATGGGAAATCGCATACAACAATTCAAGCATTCTTCCAAAGTTCTTTACGTGAACAACACAATAAAGATACAATCAAAGATCATTAAGCATTATGAAAACTATAAGTATTGACAAGGCATTCGTTACTATGATGAGCATGAAACTCTTGCCAAGAATTTATTTAACGCGATCGTTTATAAGCGACCTCCACTACTTGTGAATATAAGTTTGTAACTATTAGGTGAAACCCCCTTATACTCTACCATCATATTCATGCATGCAAACTAAGTGTGCACTCTTAATAAACATCCATGAATAAGTTATCAATCAAGCAATTAAACAAATTGAATTCACAACTTATGAAATCACAATCGAAGGTAATCAAATCATTTGCAAGCATGAACATGGTTTCGAATTCCCCCTAGCTAAGTGGGGTTTAGTTCCTCATACTCACAAAGCAAAGATAAACAAATTTAGGCATTGAAAACAAAAGAATGAAAACACCTAAAAACGCTCCAACAATCCAACTTGAATGGCAAGCACATCCAAGGGTCCTCCTTCTTCTCTTTGTTGTGGCACAAGGTGTGGTTTGATGGATGAGTGGTAAATTATGGTGGTGGATGGATATAGGTGAGTTATGGTGAAGGGTGGATGGGTGGATTGTGTTCTCCCGACCAAGGAATGAAAGTGTAAGTGTATGGAGTTGTGAGATGTGAATGTAGTGTCTTTTGATGGATCTTTTCTCGTACCCTTTGTCATGGTGAAGGGTGGATGTATTTATAGGCTAGGGAGAGGACCACCATCTAATTAAGGTGGTAGTGGTGTATGTTTGGTAATGAGTGGATGTAATGGGTGTAGTGGATAAGTGTTTGATAATGAGTGGATGTAATAGGTGTAGTAGGTTGATATTTGATTATAAGTGGATGTAATGGGTGTAGTGGGTGGATGTTTGGTAATGAGTGGATGTAATGGGTGTAGTGGATGGATGTTTGGTAATGAGTGGATGTAATAGGTGTAGTGGATGGATGTTTGGTAATGAGTGGATGTAATGGGTGTAGTGGATGGATGTTTGGTAATGAGTGGATGTAAAGGGTGTAGTGGATGGATGTTTGGAGTTGTAGATCAACACACTTACACACACACATGCTGATTTCTAGCCTTCAAATCTTCAAAAACGTCCATCCTCATGTCTCCATGTTTGCACTATCCAATCTTGGCCCAAAAATGCTCCAAAATGCTCCAAATAGCACTTTGTTGCTAACTTTGTTATTTGAACCTACAAACACACGAAAATAGCTTAAAATACATAATTGACTAAGAAATAACAACATAAATGCACAAGAATAAGTTAACTAAGTCGCATAAATGAAACATGACATGCCAAAGATCACCACTTACATAGATTTAAGCAATCCTTACCCTCGAGCATACTTAATCATAGTCACCATTCACTAGCTCACATTTAATCAATTAAAACAACATTTTGAATGTAGTAACATGCCTTAGAGAATTCCCTCAATTCCTTACTAGATAATCTCTATTTTCACACACATTTTCTGACTACACACCTTACACTAGTTATATGTGAGAAGATTGATGTAAACATGGAAGACTAGTACTCACATATGTTATAACAAAGAAAGCAATTTCTGGTGTTAATAAGCATGTTTAGATATTATCTCATGAATGATATGCTACTACTTGGATGCGAGAACCAGTGACACCATATGCTCATACCAATTTCGTGTTAGAAATATGCCCTGAAAGTCAATCTTTGGAAGAAACCTTTCAGGACAAATGAATGGATGTATAGATGATTCTTATACATCAAATGGCAAAGATTCTAATTAGGACTATCTCAATAAACGGTATATGTCCTAAATAGTGAATCCATGGACAATGGATCGATTGAAGAAGTAATCTAATGATGTTAGACTACAGAGACCTTCTTCACATAACCATAATGTCCAAAAAGGTTCCTGGTCATTGGATTGTCGGAGGGATACTGACAATGCTTAGACCGGTACATACTGTGTCTGCTTCAAATGGAAGGATGGAAAGTCTCATCCCATTCGTGTGGTGACACTAAGACAAGTATGTAGGTGCTCATTAAGGGAATGAGTTCACTGAACACAATCGAACGAGAGTACTTGCATGGAGGTCTACTCACATGTCAAGCAAGTAACTCTAATGGTTGGAAAGATGTAAGTAATCCTTAGACCTGAGGCATCGTCGTTGTCTTGTGGCTAAGTACTTAATCTTTGATTATGT
>VIEB01000183.1:198399-263338 GCA_006547085.1 Malus baccata | reverse complement strand
GTTATATGTTGGGAATTGTCCATCATTCTCTTTTATGAGAACAAGCTAAATAACTAAGCATATGGACAAGTTGATGAAACAAAAGGGAATAAGTTTCAAAATGAGTCACAACATATGGTTTAACAACAAGACAATCCAAATTCAACATCTCATGTAACTATAACGCTCTATGTAGTTTTGATAAAGAATTATATCAACCACCTAGAAGGAATGGTTGAGTTTCTATATCCTTAGTAGGAGCCATGCTTCCACTAAAGACTTGGATAATTCTTATATGACTACATTAAAGGTCTTAGTATGACTAAAACTTGAAGTATGGTGTATGACACCATATAATTTAAATGAATAGACTTGATAAAACAAGTCACATATTTCAAATGGAGTTACTTGAGAAGGAATTCTTTTATATGTGATTCGTTTAATAACTTGTGTTAGCTAGGGTTGTTGATAGTCTCAAAAATGTTGAGACATCATCAATAAGCTAATGGATCTCAACGATTGTCAATAGATCCAAGACAAGTTAGTGGGAGCAATATGCATTCAAATCAAGAAAATATAATTGTTAAGTTTTGAATGAATGCTAAGTTACATCAAGGCCAGTGGGAGTGATGTCATATTTTGAGCAACAAGATATGAATAAAGTCTATTTGATATACTTAATTAAACATAGATGTTACTCGAAAATGACAAAACATGACACGGTCAATTTTGAAGTATAGACTTGAAATTGGACTTATTGATATAGCAAGGCTATCTCAAGGATATTAAATAGGGAAATTAAATCTCAAATGTTGAAGATTTAAGAAAGCATTTTTCTATATGATAGAAAATCACTTTCATATCCCTTATAATGAATGTGTCACAAAATCACAAAAGGGACACATGTATGGACTTGTGAAGTAGATATCCAAAAGTGAAGAACCGCAGGGGTTGTCACTTTAAGATATTGCTAAATCCCAGGATCAGAATCAAAGCAACTGATTGAGTATTATTGTCTTTAAGAAAGAAACATCAGAGTGGGACTCTGGCAGCGTGCATTCACTTAGGTTATAAACCAAAGTGAAAATAAGCCATTTTAACAAATGGAACTTCATAATGGATGAAGTACTAATCATATGAATGAATTGTTAGTATTGTACTACAATGGTCTCAAGGTTGGAGCAAAGTTTGTATAAAGTATACAAACGAAATATATGACGATATATTGTTTTAGAAACTGCTTCAAAAGTGTTTTGAATGGAAGGTGTTCTTTTAGAACCAATGATTGAATCCAAACCATAAGGTCGTTAGTAGGATACTACGACATAATGGGGCGATAGCTCAAGCCATGGAATCAAGGTCTCATCAAAGTATTCGAACACAAGAAAGAGACATCATCAAATGTTTTGGAAACACTAGTGATTGACTTTAGTGCAAGTGGGAGATTGTTGGAAATATGCACTGAAAGTCAATCTTTGGAAGAAACCTTTCAGGACAAATGAATGGATGTATAGATGATTCTTATACATCAAATGGCAAAGATACTAATTAGGACTATCTCAATAAACGATATATGTCCTAAATAGTGAATCCATGGACAATAGATCGATTGAAGAAGTAATCTAATGATGTTAGACTACAGAGACCTTCTTCACATAACCATAATGTCCAAAAAGGTTCCTGGTCATTAGATTGTCGGAGGGATACTGACAATGCTTAGACCGGTACATACTGTGTTTGCTTCAAATGGAAGGATGGAAAGTCTCATCCCATTCGTGTGGTGACACTAAGACAAGTATGTAGGTGCTCATTAAGGGAATGAGTTCACTGAACACAATCGAACGAGAGTACTTGCATGGAGGTCTATTCACATGTCAAGCAAATAACTCTAATGGTTGGAATAATGTAAGTAGTCCTTTGACCTGAGGCATCGTCGTTGTCTTGTGGTTAAGTACTTAATCTTTGATTATGTGAAAGTCACCCCATTCGCGGGTGTCCACGGCATAATTGGGGTTAAGCCCCTTAGTCATGAAGGCAAGTGTATGCGCAACAAGGAATCTCTAATCCTCGATAAGAGAGGAAGAATACTCTAAGATATGATTCAGGAATCTTCGGCCGAAGTATCGAGCGTAATAAAGGAAAGTGTTCCTATACGACTCAATTAAATCATATAAGAAGGAATAATAACATTAGGGGTTTGAAATAATATATCCATACCCTAGTAATGTGATTGAGAGTATTGTTTTAGAGAAGGATCGAATTACATTGTAATTCCAACTGAATAGGTTCTCCGAACAACTTCTACATTAGCTTGGGTAGCTATGATATATGGTTAGATGTCACTCATAGCTTGTGAGTTCTTCTAGATGATTAAATGTAGTCATCAAAGAAGAAGGTGAATTAAAAGAGAGTTTTGATTCACTAAGTGATTGAATTAAATATAATCAATTGGATTGATATCAATCACCTCACTGCCTTGCTAATTAGAACCTAAAATGATTGTACACCGATACACTCTTGTGGTGAGTAATTAATGGATGATGGAAATAATTAATTGGTTTAATTAAGTGTTGTGATTAATTTAGAAAGTCTAAAGAAATCATAAAAGCGATAAAAGATCGTTTTGGGCTTAAAGAAATGTTCGGGTTTAATTGGGCCCATTGGGCCTAAACCCATTGGGCTTTTATTCAAGCATTGGATGACTTGAAATAAATAAAAGCCCAAAGCCCAAACCAACACAAAGGGGCCGGCCATTTAAAGTGGAGAGGGAGAGATATTTAGTCAAGTTGTTGACTAGGTTTCTTTTGTCTATATAAAGAACTTTATAGAGATTTATTCAAAAGGTGTTTTTTTTAGGTGTTTAAAACAACAAAGAGGCAAAAGAAATATCTCTCTAAAACTACCAAAAGGCCGGCCACCTTAAGGGTGATTTAGCTAATCCTTTTTCACTCTTTTGGTTATTCCTCCATCCATCTCACTACACTAGTGGGTGTGGATCTTTAGAGGTTTTCTATTTTGGAAACTTGGAGAGAACCTAGGAGCACTCATACTAACAAAGTGGAGGAGGCAATGAAGGAGGCTAGGCTCAAGGACTTCAAGGAACAAAGGGCTTGGAGGTGATCCATCCTTGGTCTCAAGTCTACATCAAGAGGTATAAGACTAAACCTACACTTTGTTCTTTACTAAAATGTTTTGATGCATTATATATAAACCTATGAACCTTGAAGGGGATTTGCATGACTATAGCTTTGATATTATTCGATAACATGCTTCCGTTGCTTATGTATATAAATTTTGTATTGTATATGCATGCTAGTCATTATGAAATCCCATATTAATCTCATAGATTTCCCTTGATTTGGAACTCCACAAATTGAAACACACAACACTCAAGATTGAAGTCAAAGGTTGTAACAGGGCTTGTGGGTAATGGCTAACAAAGAAAGGATAGGAATAACAAACGTTCTTAAAGCGATAGCAAGCAAAGCAATGAAACATACAAAGGGAAGATTCATGCAACACTTAGGGTCGAATTCAATGTTTTGGACCCTTTTTTAACAAACAACACTTTAGAGCTCTTGGTCATACTCTTTTTTCTTTTCTCTATCCGTGCCTTATTAAGGAGTTCGGCACACACACACACAATAATCACTTCCCCCACACTTGTTTTTCTGCAAGAGTTCAACAAAAGGAAATCCTTCTAAATTATTCTTTACTATGCTTCAAGGACAAGGGTATGGATGGTCCTATTCTAGGCTAGGTGAGGATAGTGTGGGTAACAAAGAACATAGGCTACACAAGGCTCAACGGGGTTAAACTTAAACACATAATGAACGGGATAGGCTTTTTGGCTCTTGGCTCACTAAACAACTTCATCTTGAATATGTGTTATGCAAATCAATAACATGTTTTGAATGAAATAGGCATGAGTTCTAGTATTTGGAACTAAATGATGAAACGCATTCTAAATAGCAACCAAGCAAAGAATAATGAGATCATGAAACGACTTTAGAAAACAACGATGCATAGATTATTAACTCTCCAAATAAACGTTTAGGCTCAAGTCGCACAAGATTGTAGCGTTCATTTGAGTTCCTTCTTTCAAGCATGTTACAAAAACTGAATTTTTTTTCTTTATGATTGCATGGGAATTCATAAATTATAACCACAACCAAGCATACACCAAAGAATAAATCAAATTTTTATCCAATTTTATAACTCTCTTTAACAGTCATGTAATTAAAAACCAAATCCTCATCATTGTGTTGGAAGGTACCCTAAGACACAAATAAACATACAAAAACAACTCTTTTTGGGTTTTTCAAAACAATTTTTCAAATTTTTATGAGATTTTCGGATTTTATATCAAAACACACTAAAACACTCCAAAACAGCTTAAAAAACACTTAAAACAGCAAGGAACAACACTAGAAGTAATGGGTGATAAACTCCTACAAATTTCATGCAAAACAACTTGGTTACCCCCCTCACACTTAAATTAAACATTGTCCTCAATGTTTCAAGCATAAACTTACACAAAAACAAACAAACAACGAATAAACATGACAAGTATGGCAAAATAAAAACCAGACAGAGTAGAGTTTAAGAATGCAAATCTGGTTTTGGAGATAGATGATCTTGTTGACTTTCCACAACTTTGATCTCGAACTAGTTTGGAATTCTGAGCGAGGACTATGAGAGTTCCTTGGTTTCAAATCAGACTCCTTCTACTGGGTTGATTTGATTGTGCAGTCTGCATTCTTCTCTACTTGTTTCTTCTGCATGACAAGCAGGCACGAGGTAGAGGTGTTGGTCTGTTTCTTTCTTCAATCTTTCCAAGTGGCCACCTCTTGCTTTCTTTCTCCTTGTCCCTAGCTGAGGATGAATTGGCACATTGTCTTCACATGCTTTGAGGTATCATTTTCACTTCCCTTATCTGTTCCCCAGACAGATGTGGTAGACGAAGAGGAAGCATAAGATGATAAAGATGAGTACTCGAGAGTAAGGCTAGGTAAGCAATCAGGAAGGGGTTCCAGGGAGTCGGTTCCAGATCGGAAGATTGATACCAAGTGTTGGCTGATTGCTCTCTTTCTCCTTATCCCAAAACAACGACAAAGAGAAGGATAGGGAGAAAGCATGATATGAGATACTCTTGCTTTCAACCTTCATGATATGAAATACTTTTGCTTTAGATGAGTTGTTTGCAGAGGTACCCCAAGGAATAAGGAACACTAAGTGACTTAAGAGGCTTCGTTGGGAAGGCATTCTTGAAGATGACGGAAGGTTATGTATGTCTGCCTTACTATGGAGGGTGAAGGTCGACATTTATAGGAAATAATAACCGGTATTATTCTTTCACTCTTGTCGGCAACCATTGGATGATTCAACTGTAAACTTCATGTGACAGATGCTGACACGTCTAGTTAAAGCAGATGCCTCTTCGATATCTGGAATCGGCGCTTCGACAAACTGCCCATGATTTCCGTAAAGCTGAGCATGCATGTGAGAGATGCTGACACATTTGGAAAAGCAGATGGCTCTTTGAGTTCTAAGCTTGCCTCTTCGAGTTCTGAGCTCCGTCTAGTGTAGAGGTTGCATGTGACGAGTGCGGACAAATCTGGAACAGAGGATGGCCTGTGGTTTCTGAGCAAGCCCAACTTTTGAGAAAGCTAGGGCCTCTTCGATATCTGAAATCCCGTCGAGTGTTGATTTTTATAGAGGCACGCAATTCATTTCAAAGCACACTTGAATTTGCGCTTGTAGAAACTCCCTTATTGCACTTCTAATATCTTGACTTGTCCGACCTCTTCTTTCTTCAATACCTTTGAAAATGTCCGGCCCTTCCGACCGTCGTTTTGACTTGAACCTTGGTGAAGAGGCTGCCATGCCTTATCCAGACAACATATGGCGCCCATTCTTCATATCCCTTACTAGTCTTCTTACCATTGGGGATTCGGTGATGAAGAATGACATGACTGCTGCGGTGGTGGTCTGGAACCTTGTCACTCATAAAGATAACATACTACTTTCCAAACGGTCTCATGAGTTGGCTGTTAAGGATTCTTTGGCTCTCAGTGTGCAGTGTGCTGGTTCTGTGTCCAATATGGCCCAACGCCTATTTGCTCGAACCCGTCAGGTTGAATCGTTGGCGGCTGAAGTGATGAGTCTCAAATAGGAGATTAAAGGGCTTAAGCATGAGAATAAACAGTTGCACAAGCTCGCACACTGTTGGAAGTATGCCCACAAAGCCACTCATTTGATGTAATAGCTTTTTGGAATACTTAATGTATTAAACTTTTATATGTTTAATGAAGAGCAAAGCTTATTGACAGACACTATTTATTGTATCATGTGTTTATGCAATAAGGGAATCCAAGGGATGTATTTGATCTAAGAGACAAGTGATCTAAGTGAGTTAGATTATCGAGACCATTCTCTTATGTTCATTCCTAAAACGTTCCTAGCCATAGGATTGCCAATTGGGTATTGACAATCTGCTAAGGTTAGTATGTGTTATGTCAAATTAAGCTTGAGTATGACTAGTCTCAAGTCGTTTGGTGTTAGACACTAAGACAAACACATAGGTGCTCGAAAGAGTAATCGAGTACACTGAACAACGATAAAAAAAGAGAGTTCGAACATACATGTCATGTAAGAACTCTAAAGTTGCAATATGCAAAGTAGTCCTTGAACCTGAGGCATCATAGATGTCTAATGGTAAGGTCCTTGATCTTTGATCATGTCAACGGCATTCCATCGGAGTGTCCACGGCATTGTTGGGGTCAAGCTATCTAGTCATGTAGGCATATGAATGCACAACAAGGGTTCTCTAACCTTCCATGGTGGAAGGAGAATACTCTAAGATATGATAGTCTTTGGCCAAAGCAAATGAATATGACTTAGGATGTTTGTTCCAAATCATATTCAAGGGAATCATATAGAAAAGTATCACATTGGATAGTATACATGAAACAAACTATCACTTAAACAATGTGATTAGGAGTATAGTATTAGAGAATGACTGTATTGCATTGTAGTTGTAACTGGATAGGTTCTCCAACCAATTCTACTTAGCTTGGGTAACCATGACATACTGCTAGGTGTCACTCATGGTTTGTGGAAGCCCTAAATGATTAGCAAACACTAATCATTGAGGGAGAATTGAAATGTGGTTTCAATTCACAATCGATCGTTAAGAGTAACATCGCCCACTGCCTCGCTAATTGGAACCTAATGGATCGTACACCGAGTAAGGGCGATAGTGAAGAAATGAAATGAAATGGATATGCAATTAAATGGTTTAATTGAAGAATGGTCAAGATTAATTAATTAGTTAATTAATTTTACGAAAGGTTCGTATTGGGCTTTTAAGTTGTTTTGGGTTTCGGGGCCCAAAAGTGTTTTGGTCCACAAGGCCCATTATGTTTAAGTTGTATGACAACTAAAACAAAATGGGCAAATTAGCCCAATAACAAGGTAAGGCCGGCCATAGGGTGAGGGTTTGCAAACTTGGATTAATTACAAGTTTGCCACTCACTTGAAATGAAGTATAAAATCAACTTTATAGCTTTATTTTTCATTTAGGGTTTTTCTTGGTGAAATGAGGTGAAAAACTTTCTCTCTTTTTACACAAGGAGGCCGGCCACTTAGAGAGATTAATCTAGCAATCTTTTCTTCTCTAAGTCATCTATTTCATCTTCACACTTAACCCTTGGTGTGGAGACTTAGAGACACCAAATCTTTGGTGTTTTTGGAGATCCTTTCCTTACATCCTCAAGGACCAAAGGAGCAAAAAGGAGAAGGAAATCACAAGCAATATCCAAGGAGCTTGGAGGTGATTTGAAGGCCCTCCACTTGGGTGAATCCCTTGTGTAAACAAGGATGAGCTTCAAGGGTAAAGAAACTCTAAATCTTTACTTCTCTTTAATGTTGTTAAAGAGTTTATTGGTTCACCATATACTAGGCTTTGAAAGTCATGGGTTTTATGAATTGTTTTTGAATGCATGCCTACTTTAAAGTGTTAATAGTATGCATATGTATTTAAATGTTCTTACTTGTTCTTAGCTAGGACAAATTTTTTCCTTCAAGTGGTATCAGAGCCTAAGCCTAGTTTATGGTGAATCCTTTTGGGTTTTGTGATTTTCATGATTTGTGATTTAAATGTTGTAAATGTTACAAGCTTTGTTCTTGCTTTGAATATAAATTTTGCTAGAAAATTTAGCATCTCAAATGTTGTAGATGTATTTCATTTAAGCATGAATATTGGAACTAAAATTTGGTGCCATGTATTTTGGGAAATTCGGCCAAATCCAAAGGGTGATTTTTTGGGTTCATGTTTGTCTTGTTAAAATGGTTTTAAAGTGACTTTTGGAACCCCTAAGTACCCTAGGATATTAGCCCTCTTTTGAGTGGTGAAAATTTGAGTTTTGGTGAGTGAAAACATTCATGGAGCTATTATGAGTTTTCATGGTGTTCTTCAATGTTCTTGAAGTTCTTGCCAAGAACAAAACGTTTTGAAGTTTTGATTCAAAATTTTTATGTTTTTCATAAAGTTTTGGTTTATTATTTGATGGTTGATGGTTATTGGTGAGATGTGATGAAATGGTTTTAATGTTTTGTCATAGACTTTAAGTTTTTTCTTACAAACCATCAATTTCACCTTTACCTCACCCACCAAAATCAACTTGCAAAAACTTTTTAGATTTTTTTTCAATATCTTCTCAAATGGCCGGCCACCCCCTAGTGGGGGTACTTTTGGGGCCTTTTATGCAATTACATAAAGTTTTGATACTTTTGTGTTTTTTGCACTTTGGCCCAAAAGTTTACGTTTTTACGTTAAGGCCCAAAAACTCTAAAGGACAAATTGTTTTGATCCTTTAATGATGTTTTTACATTATTAAAATTTTGGGATCTAGTTGTAATTACATGAAATTGTGGACTATTGTGTTTTTACAAAGTGACCCCAAAAGTTTTTTGTATTTGCATTATGGCCCAATTGTTATGGTTATAGTTTCCTATTGGCCCAAAAGGATGAGAAGAAAATTGTTTTGTCTATTTAATGAGAATTGGATTTTCATTTCATTTAGTTCCATTTAAATCAATTCTATGGATCCAAAAACCAATTGTTTAAAGTTATTTTCTTAGTTAATGTGATTGATTAAGAAAAGGGTGATTATGAACCAAAGGCCTCGATAATTGAGCTATGTGATTGGCCGATTTACATTATGAATGTTTGGGTTTAGTAGTGTATATTTGAATTTAATTTGATTAATTCAATTTGTTGTAAATGGACATAAGTCCATCATTTGTGTTGTAAAAGGGCATAAGCCCTTCTTATTATTTCAAGTATTCCTTTTTGTTTATATGCATGCCAATTGGAATAGTTGGGTCCAACGCCTAATAGGAAATAACGGTTTAATTGGATTAAACGCGTAACTAAAATCAACAACTTCCTACCTTAAACCCAAGGTCCAACACAAGGCTCGTGTTGGATCAAATTAAACGGTTCATAATCATCCTAAAACCTAATATGACTATATAAGTCCATATGAGGATGCAATGCGTTCGTTAGTAATTCCATATAGTCTCACTTGTTTCAACGAAACAGTGGGAGTATTATAAACTACTAATTCATATTAACTTGGACCAATAGTTGTGATAGGCTCAAGTTCTTTTAATAAGATTAAAATAATTTTGATGTAGCCCAACACTACTCCCTCAAAACAAATATTAAGTTGATAAGCGAGAGATGTTTTGAACATCTCTTCGTAGGCCTTCCACTGTGGTGGGTTCCAATCGTTTGTGATTCATGCACCGGCTTCACCCTATCATGGGGAAGTACAAAGTATGTGCTTACATCCAGGAGGAATCCATATACATATGATGAGGTGAGTGTAGGCAACGAGGATAGCCGACATCGTATCATCGTGAGGCTATTCTTGAACCCCTTCACAAACTAAGCATGGTGGGAATAACTTAACTAAGTGCAATGCAGCCGACATCGTATCATCGTGAGGCAACATTCTCTAGAGGCCAAACGGATGGGTAATTACAAGAGTTGTAAATGAATAAAGCGTTATTCTCTCATCATTATTTTTGCTAACCAACATCGTATCATCGTAAGGTGGGCTTGGTAATGGTGAGTCTCCCATACCCCGCTAAGAGTTCAATATAACTCTCGAATTCTATTGAGGGATGTGGAATTTGCCAAAAATAGTGGGTGGTGCTATTTGATTCAAAGACCCAATCAAATAGTTTTAAAACAAACAATCTAATACGATTTCTGTTATGTTATGTAGTTAACGACATGCCTAAAATTATACCCACCATTATACTTGACAAAAGGGGCCTTAAGGGCCAACGTTTCCTTGCTTGGTATCGCCACATTGAGAATGTCTCAAAGGTGAAAGACATATTGTATGTGCTTAAGCAATCCCCTCCTCATGTACCTCCTACGAAACTAGCTTCAAAGGAGGAGTGTCAAAATTACGATAGAGACTATGAGGATGACTTACAAGCCAAATGCTTAATCCTTACTTCACTTAGTGAGGAGCTTATGAAGCTACATAAGCACATGGACACTTCTTGTGTCATGGTTGATAGTTTGCATAAGATGCATGACATTGAGACTAGTAATGTACGATTCTCAAATGTTTGTAGTCTAATGAATGCCAAAATGGCAAAGGGGACATCGGTCCATAAACATGGACAAAAGATGGAAAAGATCTTTCAAGATCTTCAAAGTTTAGGAACTTCCATCGATGGGAAAATGGCCCAAGACTTTTTCCTTGCATCTCTCTCGGATGATTTCACTAAGTTTATTGTAAACTATAAAGTGAATAGATTCGATCATTCTTTAAACGAGATGATTGACATGTGCTGTAAATTTGAAAAAGGTTTCAAAATGGACAGTGGGAGTGAGAATGCAAACACAAGGAAAATGTTGCATAAGAAGAAGGCAAAGAAATCCAAAGGAACATGCTTTCATTGTGGAAAGGATGAACGTTGGAAGAAGAAATACAGGGTGCGCATTGCGAGCCTTATGACACGAACTTTTAAAGAGACTATTTCTGTCATAGAGAGTTCTTTTACAGTGAGCTCCAATTCCTGGATATTTGATTCAGGCGCTAGTCAACATATTCGTAATACAATGCAGGGACTAGTGGGGAGCAAGCCACTGAGCAATGGGGAGATGGTTGTGCGAGTTGGGAACGGCACTAAAATCTCTGAAAAAGCAACATGCACCTACATGCTTAACCTACCCTCTGGGGAAGTCCTGGAACTTAAAAATTGTTTATAGTTTCCTTCATGTATAAAGAATTTGATTTCCATCTCTAAGCTTTTACGAGATGGGCATTCAGTATTGTTTGACAAAATGAGTTGCACTTTATACTTGAACGGTCGTATTATCTCTCATGGTAATATGATAGAGGGACTTTTTCACCTAGAGACGAATAGTGGGATGCACTGTATTGCAAGCAGGAATACCTCAAAACCCAAAAGGGCTAGAGAAGAAGTTAACCAAGAAAACATGAGGCATCTTAAACTTGGACATGTGAACCTTCATAAGATTCACAAGATGTCGAAAGACGGATACATCCACCCATTAGGTAATGACCAGATGGGTACTTGTGAATGTTGCTTGAAAGGGAAGATGACCAAATCTCCATTTACTGGAAAAGGAGAGCGTGCCACTGAAATTCTAGGGTTAATCCACACTGACGTATGTGGACCTATGTCTACTACATCGAGAGGAGGCTTCTCCTACTATATCACATTCACCGACGATCACTCTCGGTTTGGCTATGTGTATCTTATGAAGTACAAGTCAGAATCCTTTGAAAGGTTCAAAGAATTCAAGAATGAAGCTGAGAAGCAAACTGGGAAACATATAAAGATCATAAGATCGGATCAAGGGGTGAATATCTGAGTAATGAGTTCCTAGATTATCTCAAAGAGTGTGGAATAAAATCACAGTGGACTCCACCGGGAACTCCACAACTTAATGGACTTTCTGAAAGGAGAAATCGAACCTTGATAAACATGGTTCGTTCTATGATGAGTTCTGCTGATCTACCAGTAACATTCTAGGGATACGCTCTATATACAGCAACTTACTTGCTTAATAGAGTACCTTCCAAATCAGTTTCACAAACGCCTTATGAGATATGGCATGGAAGAAAGCCAAGTCTTAATCACATTAAGATTTGGGGTTGTGAAGCATATGTCAAGAAGCTTGAGGCTACTAAGCTTGAAGCGAGATCAGTAAGATGCTATTTTGTGGGATATCCTAGAGAAATTATGGGATATGAGTTATACCATCCTGACGACCAGAAAGTCTTTGTCGCCAGAACTGCTAAATTTCTAGAGGACGAATTCGTTCTCAAAGGAACTATAAGCAAAGAGATGGAAATTAATGAGATTAATGATGAACCACAAACAAGCACTCGACAAGTTGACAACCCTGTTCCTGAACCCCTAGCTCCACGTAGATCTGAACGGGTTAGTAAGCCACCTAAGAGGTATGGCTTAGACAATGACTTTGCGGAATTGCACCTTCTAGGTGACAATGACACAAAGGAGGACCCTAGGGACTACACTGAAGCAATGTCCGACATTGATTCAAAGAGATGGCAAGAGGCCATGAAATCCGAGATGGATTGCATGTATCAAAATCAGGTCTGGACTCTTGTAGACCCTCCAGAAGGTATTGTACCCGTTGGAAACAAATGGGTCTTCAAGAGGAAGATAGGCGTTGATGGGAACGTGGAGACTTATAAGGCTAGACTAGTAGCCAAGGGTTACAGGCAAAGATAAGGGATTGACTATGAAGAAACTTTCTCTCCTGTAGCCATGATTCAGTCCATTCAGATTTTGCTTGCTATAGCTGCGTACCATGATTATGAAATCTGGCAAATGGACGTGAAGACGACCTTTCTGAACGGCTACCTAGAGGAAGAGCTCTATATGACTCAACCCGAAGGTTTCGTGTCCAAGTCTGAAAAGACTCAGGTATGCAAGCTTCAAAGGTCCATTTATGGACTTAAGCAAGCCTCTAGGAGCTGGAACATTCGTTTCGACACTGAAATCAAAACGTTTGGTTTTACTCAAAACGAAGACAACAATTATGTTTATCAAAAGGTCGTTGGGGAAGCAGTAGTATTCCTAGTGTTATATGTAGATGACATATTACTATTCGGGAATGAGACTGCAATACTTTCTTCTGTAAAAGTGTGGTTGTCGAAAACCTTCCATATGAAAGATTTAGGAGATGCATCTTATGTACTTGGAATAAAGCTTTATCGTGATAGATCCAGAAAATTAATTGGATTATCCCAATCTATGTACATTGATAAGGTGCTAAGTAGGTTCTAGATGGAACAATATAATAAAGGTTTTCTTCCTGTGAGACATGGAATTCACCTTTCTAAGTCCATGGAACCTAAGACTCCTGAAGAGATACGGCAAATGAATATTATTCCTTATGCTTCTGCCATAGGGAGTCTCATGTAAGCCATGATATGCACAAGGCCTGATATCGCATATGCTGTGAGCATTACTAGTCAATATCAATCTAACCCAGGACCAGAACACTGGGCAGCTGTCAAGACGATCCTTAAGTACTTAAGAAGAACTAAGGACATGTTCCTCGTATATGGAGGAGCGGCAGAGTTGCGAGTGGAAGCCTAAACAGACGCAGATTTCCAATCTGACGTCGATGATAGAAGTTCCAACTCAGGATATGTATTCACTCTGAATGGTGGGGCTGTCAGTTGGAAGAGCAAGAAACAAAGTGTAATTGCTGATTCCACAACAGAGGCTGAATATGTTGCTGCAGCTGAAGCCGGCAAAGAAACATTCTGGATGAAGAAGTTCATCACTAAACTTGGAGTGGTTCCAACCATTACATCCCCAGTAACTTTGTACAGTGATAATAGTGGGGCGATAGCTCAAGCCAAGGAACCCAGGGCACATCAAAAGAACAAGCATTTTGACAGGCACTTTAATATCATCAGAAGATATGCTGCCGAGGGGAAAGTCAACATCCTCAAAGTTGCTTCAGCCGATAACGTAGCAGATCCACTGACAAAGCCAATGTCTCAAATCCAGCTTGACCGTCATATGGAAAAGATGGGTATTAGATACATGGGAGGATGGCTTTGAGTGCAAGTGGGAGATTGTTGGAAGTATGCCCACAAAGCCGCTCATTTGATGTAATAGCTTTTTGGAATACTTAATGTGTTAAACTTTTATATGTTTAATGAAGGGCAAAGCTTATTGTTAATCACTATTTATTGTATCATGTGTTTAAGCAATAAGAGAATCCAAGGAATGTATTTGATCTAAGAGATAAGTGATTTAAGTAAGTTAGATTAACGAGACCTTTCTCTTATGTTCATTCCTAAGACGTTCCTAGCCATAGGATTGCCAATTGGGCATTGACAATCCGCTAAGGTTAGTATGTGTTATGTCAACTCAAGCTTGAGTATGACTAGTCTCAAGTCGTTTGGTGTTGGACACTAAGACAAATACATAGGTGCTTGAAAGAGTAATCGAGTACACTGAACAACGATCAAAAGAGAGTTCGAACATACATGTCGTGTAAGAACTCTAAAGTTGCAATATGCAAAGTAGTCCTTTGACCTGAGGCATCGTAGATGTCTAATGGTTAGGTCCTTGATCTTTGATCATGTTAACGGCATTCCATCGGAGTGTGCACGGCATTGTTGGGGTCAAGCTATCTAGTCATGTAGGCATATGAATGCACAACAAGGGATCTCTAACCTTCCATGGTGGAAGGAGAATACTCTAAGATATGATTCTAAAGTCTTTGGCCAAACAAATGAATATGACTTAGGAAGTTTGTTCCAAATCATATTCAAGGGAATCATATAGAAAAGTATCACATTAGATAGTAGACATGAAACAAACTATCACTTAAACAATGTGATTAAGAGTATAGTATTAGAGAAGGACCGTATTGCATTGTAGTTGTAGCTGGATAGGTTCTCTAACCAATTCTACGTAGCTTGGGTAACCATGACATACTGCTAGGTGTCACTCATGGTTTGTGGAACCCCTAATGATTAGCAAACACTAATCATTACAGAAAAAATTGAAATGTGGTTTCAATTCACAATCGATCGTTAAGAGTAACAATCGCCCACTACCTCGCTAATTGGAACCTAATGGATCTTACACCGAGTAAGGGCGATAGTGAAGAAATTAAATGAAATGGATATGCAATTAAATGGTTTAATTAAAGAATGGTCAAGATTAATTAATTAGTTAATTAATTTTACGAAAAGTTCGTATTGGGCTTTTAAGTTGGTTTTGGGTTACGGGGCCCAAAAGCTTTTTGGTCCACAAGGCCCATTATGTTTAGGTTGTATGACGACTAAAACAAAATGGGCAAATTAGCCCAATAACAAGGAGAGGCCCGCCATTAGGGTGAATGGAGCAAACTTGGATTAATTACAAGTTTGCCACTCACTTGTAATGAAGTATAAAAACAACTTTATAGCTTTATTTTCATTAAGTGTTTTCTTTGAGGAAAAGAGGTGAAACATTTTCTCTCTTTCTCTCTACAAAGAGGCCGACCACTTAGAGAGATTAATCTAGCAATCTTTTCTTCTCTAAGTCATCCATTTCATCTTCACACTTAACCCTTGGTGTGGAGACTTAGAGACACCAAATCTTTGGTGTTTTTGGAGATTCTTTCCTTACATCCTCAAGGACCAAAGGAGCAAAAAGGGGAAGGAAATCACAAGCAATGTCCAAGGAGCTTGGAGGTGACTTGAAGGCCCTCCACTTGGGTGAATCCCTTGTGTAAACAAGGATGAGCTTCAAGAGTAAAGAAACTCTAAATCTTTACTTCTCTTTAATGTTGTTAAAAAGTTTATTGGTTCACCATATACTAGGCTTTGAAAGTCATGGGTTTTATGAATTGTTTTTGAATGCATGCCTACTTTAAAGTGTTAATAGTATGCATATGTATTTAAATGTTCTTACTTGTTCTTAGCTAGGACAAATTTTTTCCTTCACACACAACTATGCTACAAACATGAAGAGGAAAATTGACCAGATGTAGGAATCTGATGGTCAGGTTTTACTTGATCATTAGAGGTTTGTGGGTTTGTTCCAACAACATTTGCCTTCGTCTTCTGGGGCTGTACTGCGTAATGAAGCTCCAAATGATCAACCTCCGATGCCTCCTCCTTCTAGGGCTCGGCCGACTACTGAGACTTCTCCTAAGCAGCCTTTGTGAAGGCTTCCTCTTGTATTTTCTGCTTACTGTTCCTTTTTTCTTTTCATGAAAATGAATGTAAAAATACTTTGCATATCTGTCAATGTTTCAAAAATAAACCTACATCAAAAAATAATTAAACAACAAAAATAAAAATGACAATCATGGCAAAATAAAACTGCAGAAAAGGGAAGGTTTTTAGAAACACAAAACTGCTTGTGGAGCGATTCAAAAAATTCCTTATTTGAATACATGGGTTGCCTCCCAAGAAGCGCTTGCTTTAACGTCTTCCAGCCGGACGAAACTTCCTTCTAAACTTGGATAGGGCCCATAGCATGGAATTGATCCTTGAATGGACGGTGATACTTGACATGATCCGGCAATGGTTTAAATTCTAGTGTAGGTGCCTGAATAATCAAAATCAGCAAGTTAATATACAATAAAATTGAAGTTGGAGAAAATGGCTTACTTGCTTGCTCCAACACAAACTCAATTACGAACACCACATCTTTGAAGGTTGTAGGGATATGGGACTTGGCCAGATTAAATGTGATGGTTGGGCCTTGTCCCGTGTCATAAAATTCAACTTCTTTAGGCTTTGTTGTTTCATGTACAACCTCCTTGATGCATTTTACACATTCGCCAGCCACTTCTTTCTCTTAACTCATTCTTCTTGGTGTACAAGGTTCTTTGAACACTTCAACACAATCTGGAACTTGACTTGGTGTGCCAAGAATTGGGATATCACTTTGCACCTTTGGAATGGTTTCCAGAATGTCTTTTTCACTCTCATCTTTCTTGGGAGTTAAAAACCTGCGAGGAAAAGGTGCATTCGAAGGAATAACATTAGAATGAAATGCAATCGGGACGTCCTTACTTATGGTGGATGGTTTAGAGGTCTTAGGGGGCTGCGGCAAAGGTTGTTTTACCCTTGCCGTTTGGACATTTTTAGGTCATCTCTAACCTCCATAGCACTTCCCAAAGTGATAGCATCATGATTTCAAAATCTTCCTTCAAATTTTCAATAGTTGAGTTGGAGAGTTCACTTTGCTCTTGAATTTGTGCCATGAACTCCATAATCTACCCAATTTGCATCTCCAATTCGCCCGTCTTCTTGGCTTGATTTTGCATATTTTTGTTTCGATTTTCTACGTCCTGGTTCAAAGAGGTGAGTAACTTATTAAACATATCATTATCCAAAGACATACCTGAATTGAATTGGGCAGATTGTTGTGGTGGCTGCATAGGTCGTGAATAGAACTCCTCTTCTTGCTGCCAATATCCATCTTGTTAGAATTGTTGAGGTTCTCCCCACATGTAATCTGAACAATCTCTCCAATCCGAAATGTAAGCGTTGGAAAACATGTTGTCCCGTGATTGGCTATGGCCTTTATAACCCCAAGCATCTTCATTTGCAGCAAATTGAGAACATTGATAAGTTGGATATCCTTGCCCATAGGACACACCACATGTAGGGATACTTTGCATTGCGGTCCTTTCACCTTATTGTGACAATTGAGAAGTAAGTTTCGCCAAGTGAGCTTGAATGGTAGCAAAATCCATGTCTTACTTCTCTAGTACCTGAACTCAAGGAAACAAAACTAAATCAAATATCAAAAGTAAAAATAAAAGACATAAACAAAAACAAAGTCAGTAACTAAAACAAAAGACATGAAAAAGAAACAACGGGGGATTAGCAAAGTTGCTAATCCCAGGCAACGGCGCCAAAAATTTGATGTGAAAATTAACTTAACACACAAATTAAACCCTCTTGTTGTCAAATTGTAGTATAAATGCAAGTAGGGATCATTCTAAACCAGGGATTAGGAAGGCTTGCTAAAACCTCTAAACTGACTTAAAAACATATAAACAAAGTTAAAAACACTAAACTAGACTCAAAACAAGCTAAAAACACTCAAATCTGCCTAAAAACACAAACTGGGTAGATTTGGACTCTAACACACTTTTGGGACACCTAAAAACACAAATCAAAACAGATTTTGACTAATAGAACACTTTAAAGTAAAGGGGGTTTTGGTTTTGACGAATTTGAAAACAAAACAAGTAAATTAAAGAACTAATGAAATCTGCACGAATTTGAGTAAATTGAATGGATGGAATGCAAGCTAGGAGGTTCTTCTCCACACATGACATACTTGCACATAAACCAATTTTCAGTTGTTCTTTCGATCAATCATGAAACTCAACACCCCAGGTTAATTAAGTCCGCTTAAATTAACCTTCAAGTTCTCCTTAAGTTATTGAATTGGATGGGAAAGCGCATACAACAATTCAAGCATTCTTCAAAAGTTCTTTACGTGAACAACACAATAAAGATACAATCAAAGATCATTAAGTATTATGAAAACTATAAGTATTGACGAGGCATTCGTTACTATGATGAGCATGAAACTCCTGCCAAGAATTTATTTAACGCGATCGTTTATAAGCGACCTCCACTACTTGTGAATATAAGTTTGTAAATTTTAGGTGAAACTCCCTTATACTCTAGCATCATATTCATGCATGCAAACTAAGTGTGCGCTCTTAATAAACATACACGAATAAGTTATCAATCAAGCAGTTAAACAAATTGAATTCACAACTTATGAAATCACAACTGAAGGTAATCAAATCATATTGCAAGCATGAACATGGTTTCGAATTCCCCCTAGCTAAGTGGGGTTTAGTTCCTCATACTCACAAAGCAAAGATAAACAAATTTAGACATTGAAAACAAAAGAATGAAAACATCTAAAAACGCTCCAACAATCCAACTTGAATGGCAAGCACGTCCAAGGGTACTCCTTCTTCTCATTATTGCGGCACAAGGTGTGGTTTGATGGATGAGTGGTAAATTATGGTGGTGGATGGATATAGGTGAGTTATGGTGAAGGGTGGATGGGTGGATTGTGTTCTCCCAGCCAAGGAATGAAAGTGTAAGTGTATGGAGTTGTGAGATGTGAATGTAGTGTCTTTTGATAGATCTTTTCTCCTCCCCTTTGTTATGGTGAAGGGTGGATGTATTTATAGGCTAGGGAGAGGACCACCATCTAATTAAGGTGGTAGTGGTGTATGTTTGGTAATGAGTGGATGTAATGGGTGTAGTGGATGAGTGTTTGGTAATGAGTGGATGTAATGGGTGTAGTGGGTGGATGTTTGGTAATGAGTGGATGTAATGGGTGTAGTGGATGTTTGGTAATGAGTGGATGTAATGGGTGTAGTGGATGGATGTTTGGAGTTGTAGGTCAACACACTTGCACACACACATGCTGATTTCTAGCCTTCAAATCTTCAAAAACGTCCATCCTCAGGTCTCCATGTTTCCACTATCCAATCTTGGCCCAAAAATGCTCCAAAATGCTCCAAATAGCACTTTGTTGCTAACTTTGTTATTTGAACCTACAAACACACGCAAATGACTTAAAATACATAATTGACTAAGAAATAACAACATAAATGCACAAGAACAAGTTAACTAAGTCGCATAAATATGCTCCTATCAAATTCCCCCACACTTAGCTTTTGCTAGTCCTCGAGCAAAACAAAACAAACGAAACAAACAAAACATAACCTAGACCTTCCAACATTTGCCTCAGGAATTTTCCTTTACTCAGATTAACCGTGATGCACTAATTAACCCTCAGATTTTCCTTTTCTCATTGAATTGGATGAATGCATGCGACAACCCAAATCATTCTCCATACATGAATGCATAATAGAGAAACAATCAGAGATCGTTACGTTCCATGAAAATCATAAGTGTTGATGAGACAATTGTAACTATGAATGCATGATACTTTCGCCAAGAACTAAATTAATGCGATTGTGACAAGCAACCTTCACTACTAATGAATATAAACTTGTAACGATTAGGTGGAACTCATTTATATTCTAGAATCTAATTCATGCATGAAAACTAAGTATGCATCCCTAATAAACATACAAGAATCAGTTATGAATAAAACAGATAATTGAATTGCAATCACAACTTATCAAATCACAATTGGCAGAAATCAATTCATATCTCAAGCATGTTCATGGCTTCAAACTTCCCCCTAACTAAATAGGGATTTAGCCACTCATGATTACAGCAAAATCAGAAAGTAATAACAAAGTAAACATCGAAAACAAGAACGAAGTACACCTCAAACGCTCCAATCTGCAAGCATGAAACACCAAGGCCCTTCTTCTTCCTTACCGTACTACGGCACAAGTGTCTATGGATGTTTATGGGTGAATGGAAGGGTCAGGAATGTATTTAGGTTGAATAGGGTTGCGGCAATGATGTATGGTGGTGGAGAATGGTGTAGAATGGTGTTGGATAGATTTGGGATGTAGGTGCGGCCCTTCTTCTCCTCTTTTTGCAACTTGTCATCCTCTTTTTGGGCAGATTTGGGAGTGTTGGACTCACTTCCAACTTCTTTTCCATTACGCAACATGATGGCTTTGGCAGATTCGAATCGTCCATTCAGATTCACATTTGTTAAACTCGGTAACTTACTTTGTTCTCTACTGAATTGCCCCATGAATTCAGCCATTTTTCCCATTTGTTTCTTCAAATCTTCCACCTCTTTGGCTTAATTTTGCATGCCCTGTGCCACATCGGTTAACAATTGAACAAGTTGACCATTATCCATAGGCGAACCTATTCTAGATTGGGCTGGAATGGGTTGATTTTGTTGATATGGCCGTGGGAACCCAGGGGGATTTTGCAGAAATCCCCCTTGTTGTGCAGGTTGTTGTGGCTCTCTCTGATAGGAGCATATTTATGCGACTGAGTTAGCTTGTTCTCATGCATTTATGTTGTTATTTCTTAGTTAATTATGTATTTTAAGCTATTTCCGTATGTTTGTAGGTCCATAGGCCTTATGAACCAATAAGATGCATTTTGGTGCATTTTGGAGCAGTTTTGGGCTTGGAATGAATAGCACATGCATGGAGCAAGGTGAATGGACGAAATTGAAGACTAAAGAGGCTAGGAATGTGTTAAAGACAAAGAAGAATTAATGTAAAAAGGACAAAGAGCTCAGCCACAAAGGGGTGTCACTCCACCATTCACCTTTCCATCGTTGTCGTGCACCACCATTGCATTCCCTTTGGATTCCTATGCCGTGCATCATCATCCATGTTCCCTCCATTGACTCATTTGTTGCATCATTCCACCTCCCTTTCCTTTCTCTACCATGTGCATAATCATTCATGTTCCCAAGCTGCAACACCACTCCATTTTACCCCCATGCTTTGCATCATCACTTCACTTTCACCTTTGCATCATTTCAAACACCACTCATTGCACTCAATTGCTACACCATTCCTTGTTCCCTTCATCATTGCAAATTCATGCATCATTACATTGAATCATTGCATTCAATTGCAACACCACTCCATTTTACCCCCATGCTTTGCATCATCATTTCAAACACCACTCATTGCACTCAATTGCTACACCATTCCTTGTTCCCTCCATCATTTCAAATTTCATGCATCATTACATTGAAACATTGCACTCAATTGCTACACCACTCCATGTTCCCCTCCATTGCCATGCACTTCCTCTATCAAAGGAAGTGTGTGTAACATAAATTTAGTTCATACTGGGTTAGATCATTCACTCCCATTTCAACACAACCTTTATCCAAACACATCCATTCATCTTCACATCCATTCCTCCATACAAACAAACCTTCAAACACTCACCAACACCTTGTGCCGTAGCAAAGGAAGGGAAGGAAAGTGCTTGGACGTGCTTGCTGTCCAACTTGGATCGTTGGAGCGTTTAGATGTTTTCATTCTTTTGTTTCTAATGTTTAAATTCATTTCCTTTCGTTTTGTTGTAAATATGAGTGGCTAAACCCCTCTTGGCTAGGGGTGATTTGAAAGCCATGATTATGTGTGCAATATAATTTGATAAATTCCAGTTATGAACTCTTGAATCGTGAAAGCAATTGGCTTAACTATTTGATTGATAACTTATTTGTATTTGTTAATTAAGGGTCGACACTTAATTGGCATGCATAAATCCGTTGCTAGAATATAAGGAAGTTTCACATAATCGTTACAAACTTATATTCACATGTAGTGAAGGTCGCTTATAAACGATCACGTTAAGTTCAATTCCTAGCATGAGTGACATGATGTCATAGTTGCAAGTGGTTTGTCAATGCTTATGATTTTCATTAAACGTAATGATCTTTGATTGTATCTCTATTATGATGTCATGTAGGGAACTTTAGAAGAATGTTTTGGGTTGTCGAATGATGTCATCCAATCCAATAAAACAAGGAAAATCTGAGAGTTAACTAGTGATGTCACGGTTAATTTGGAGCATTGTCGTTCACAATTCAATGAAGTAGTAACTGGAAATCGAATTATTTGCATACATGTCATGTGTGGAGAAAAAGCCTCTAGCTATCTCATCCATCATCTTATTTCTCAAATTTGTTTTACAATCTGTCTAGATTTTCATACTTGTTTGTTTGTTTCAACTTCATCCCAATCAAACCCCCCCCCTTTTAGTTTCTTGTTTCAAAGTGTTTCAAATTTGTTTTAGTTTGTGTTTTTAAGTGTTTTGGTTCAAGTAAAAGTCAATTTTCGTCCAAAGTCATTCCTAGTGTCTAGTTTAAGTTTATTTGGTTATTTTAAGTTGTTTTGAGTATTTTAAGTTTGCTTTGAGTATTGTGAATCTTGTTAAGTGTTTTTAAGTTTAATTTTATATTTTTGAGTAAGTTTAGAGGTTGTTAGCAAGCCCTCATAATCCTCGGTCCAGAACGATCCCTACTTATACTTGTGCTACAATTGTCAAAAGAGGGTTAAATTTGTGTGTTAAGATAATTGTCGCATCAAGTTTTTGGCGCCATTGCCGGAGATTTGCAACTTTACTAATCCCTTGTTATTTCTTTTTGTTTATTTTCGTGTCTTTTGTTTTTAGTTACTGACTTTGTTTTGGTTGGGGGTTTTTTTTTGTTTTACTTTTGATATTTGATTTTGTTTTGTTTCCTTGATTTCAGGTACTAGAGAAGTAAGACATGGATTTTGCTACCATTCAAGCACAATTGGCGGAACTTACTTCTCAATTGTCACAATATGCCAAAAGGACCGCAATGCAAAGTGTCCCTACATGTGGTGTGTCCTATGGGTAAGGATATCCAACTTAGCAATATTCTCAATTCGCTACGAATGAAGATGCTTGGGGTTATCAAGGCCATAGCCAATCATGGGACAACATGTTTTCCAACGCTTCCAATTCGGATTGGAGAGATTATTCAGATTACATGGAACCTTAACAATTCCAACAAGATGGATATTGGCAGCAAGAAGAAGAGTTCCATTCAAGACCTATGCAGCCATCACAACCTCATATACAATATGCTCGATCAAACTTAGGTTCGTCAATAGATTAGGATCGAATTTTTGATGAAATAAATTATTTGGTGCAGGGCGCACAAAATCAAACCAAGGAGGCTCAACAAGATGGCTATTGGCAACAATCTGAGGAGTTTTATTTAACACCAATGCAACTACCACAGCTTCCCCTACAACAATTCCAATCAAATTCAAGTATGTCCACGGATAGTGATCAAAATTTTCAATTACTAACCTCTTTGATGGGCAGCAAAATCAAAATGAAACAATGCTTAATCAAGCTACGGAGATGAGCGAATTGAAAAATCAACTTGGAGAGATTATGGAGTTCACAGCACAAATTCAAGAGCAAAGTGAACTCTCCAACTCAACTATTGAAAATTTGAACGAAGATTTTGAAATCTATGATGCTATCAATTTGGGAAGTGCTATGGAGGTTGGAGGTGAACCCAAGACATCCAAATCAAGCCAAAACATGGATGAACAGCTGATGCTCGAAGAAGAGGAGAATAATAAGGCCACAGCAAGGGAAGAACCACCCTTGCCGCAGCCCTATATGCCCTCTATGTCGTCCACTACAACCAAGGTAAGCCTAAATTCAATTCGTCTTGACCCCGTTTCACCAAATGTCTTTATTCCTTGCAGGATCAAGCAATCCAAGGAAGAAGAAGGTGAGAAAGGCATCTTCAAAACCTTTCCAAACAATCAAGAGCAAGAAGTGGATGGGGAATGTCTAGAATTCATCAAAGAAGATACACTTGAGACGAAAAATCCCAAAGAAGTTGGATTTTATGACACGGGACAAGCCATAACTCTCAAAACACCAAATCTGGCCAAGTCCCATATCCCTGCAACCTTCAAAGATGTGGTGTTCGTAATTGAGTTTGTGTCGGAGCAAGCAAGTAAGCCATCTTCTCCAACTTCGATTTTATTTTATACTAACTTGCTGATTTTGATGATTCAGGCACCTACACTAGAATTTAAACCATTGCCGGATCACGTCAAGTATCACCTTCCATTCAAGGATCAATTCCATGCTATGGGCCCTATCGAAGCTTAGAAAGAAGTTTCGTCCGACTGCAAGACATTAAAGCAAGCGCTTCTTGGGAGGCAACCCATGTATTAAAAAATGAGGAAGATTTTTGAATCGCTCCACAATCAGTTTTGCGTTTCTAAAAACCTTCCTTTTTTTTGCATTTTATTTTGCCATGATTGTCATTTTTATTTGTTGCTTGTTTAATTGTTTTTGGTGTGAGTTTATTTTTGAAACATTGACAGATATGCAAGGTATTTTACATTCATTTTCATGAAAAAAAAGGAACATTAAGCAGAAAATACAAGAAGAAGCCTTCACAAAGGCTGCTTAGGAGAAGTCTCAGTAGTCGGTAGAGCCTCAGCAGTCGGCGGAGCCCCAGAAGGAGGAGGCATCAGAGGTTGATCATTTGGAGCTTTATTACGCGGTACAGCCCCAGAAGACAAAGGCAAATGCTGTTGGAACAAACCTATAAACCTCTGATGATCAAGTAAAATCTGACCATCAGATTCCTGCATCTGGTCAATCTTCCTCTTCATGTTTGTAGCAGAGTTACCTGTGAGCCTGTGCAACTATTTAGTCTCATGCTTGAGCCCTCTAATCTCCTGTTTGAGACTCATCACTTCAGCCGCCAATGATTCAATTTGACAGGTTCGAGCAAATAGGCGTTGGCCCATATTAGACACAGAACCTGCACACTGCACACTGAAAGCCAGAGAATCCTTAACAGCCAACTCATCAGACCGTTTGGCAAGTAGTTTGTTATCTTTGGGAGTGACAAGGTTCCTGGCCACCACCGTAGCTGTCATATCATTCTTCATCACTGAATCCCCAACGGTAAGAGGACCAGTAGGGGATATGAAGGATGGGCACCATATGTTGTCTGAAGAAGACGGGACTCCCTCTTCACCAAGGTTCAAGTCAAAACGACGATCGGAGGGGCCAGACATTTTTTAGAGGTGTTAAAGAAATAAGAGGTCGGACAAGTGAAGATCGTAGAAGTGCAAGAAGGGAGTTTTTACATGCAGAAATTCAAGTGTGCTTTGAGCGTCCTGCAGACCTCTATAAAAATCAGCACTCGACGGGATTTCAGAGATCGAAGAGGCGAGCTCAGAAATTGAAGAGGCCAACTCAAAAATCGAAGAGGCGCTAGCTTTCTCAAAAGCTGGGCTTGCTCAGAAACCACGACCAATCTTCTTTTCCAGATTTATCCGCACTTGTCACATGCAACCTCTACACTCGACGGGATTTCAAAGATCGAAGAGGCAAACTCAGGTATTGGAGAGGCATCTGCTTTTCCAAACGTGTCAGCATCTGTCACATGCAGAGTCAGCTTTGCGAAAATCACGGGCAGTTTGTCGAAGCGCCGATTCCAGATATCGGAGAGGCATCTGCTTTTCCAGACGTGTCAGCATCTGTCACATGCAGAGGCAGCTTTGCGCAAATCATGGGCAGTTTGTCGAAGCGCCGATTCTACATATCAGAGAGGCACTTGCTTTTCCAGACGTGTCAGCGCCTGTCACATGCACACTCAGCCTTGCGAAAATTACGGGCAATCTGTCGAAGATTTCTAGTGACGTAAAAAGCACGTGAAGAATTACTATTCAATCATCCAAGGGTTGCCAACAAGAGTGAAAGAATAGTACCGGTTATTAATTCATATAAATGTCGACCTTCACCCTCCCTTGCAATGCAGACATACATAACCCTTCTTCTCCGAGAATGCCTTCCCAACAAAGCCTTTTGAGTCACTCAGTATTCCTTATTCCCTAGGATACCTCTGCAAACAACTCATTCAAAGTAAAAGTATTTCATATCATGAAGGTTGAAAGCAAGAGTATCTCATATCATGCTTTCTCCTTGTCCTTCTCTTTGTCGTTGTTTTAGGACAAGGAGAAAGAGAGCAATCAGTCAACACTTGGTATCAATCTTCCGGTCTGGAACCGACTGCCTGGAACCCCTTCCTGATTGCTTACCTAGCCTTGCTCTCAAGTACTCATCTTCATCATTTTATGCTTCCTCTTCGTCTACCACATCTGCTTGGGGAACAGATAAAGGAAGTGAAAATGATACCTCGAAGCATGTGGAGACAATTTGCCAATTCATCCTCAGCTAGGGACAAGGAGAAAGAAAGCAAGAGGTGGGCACTTGGAAAGATTGAAGAAAGAAACAAACCATCACCTCTACCTCGTGCCCACCTGCCGTGCAGAAGAAACAAGTAGAGAAGAATGCAGACTGCACAACCAAGGAATTCTAATATTCCTCGCTCAGAATTCTAAACAGTTCAAGATCAACGCTGTGGAAAGTCAACAAGATCATCTATCTCCAAAACCAGATTTGCGTTCTTAAACTCTATTCTGTTTGGTTTTACTTTGCTATACTTGTCATGTTTCTTCGTTGTTTGTTTGTTTGCTTGTTTTTGTTTGAGTTTATGCTTAAAACATTGAGGACAATGTTTGATTTAAGTGTGGGGGGGGGGTAACCATTATTTTGCATGAAATTCGTAGGAGTTTATCACCCATTACTTCTAGTGTTGTTCCTTGCTATTTTTTAAGTGGTTTTAAGTTGTTTTGGAGTGTTTTAGTGTGTTTTGACATAAAAATCCGAAAATCTCATAAAAATTTGAAAAATTGTTTTGAAAAACCCAAAAAGAGTTGTTTTTGTGTGTTTATTTGTGTCTTAGGGTACCTTCCAACACAATGATGAGGATTTGGTTTTTAATTACATGACTGTTAAAGAGAGTTATAAACATGGATGGAAATTTGATTTACTCTTTGGTGTATGCTTGGTTATGGTTCTAATTTATGAATTCACATGCAATCATAAAGGAAAAATCAATTTTTGTAACATGTTTGAAGGAAGGAACTCAAATGAACGCTACAACCTTGTGAGACTTGAGCCTAAACGTTTATTTGGAGAGTTAATAATCTGTGCATCATTGTTTCCTAAAGTCGTTGCATGATCTCATTATTCTTTGCTTGGTTGCTACTTAGAAGGCGTTTCATCATTTAGTTCCAAATGCTAGAACTCATGCCTATTTCATTCAAAGCATGCTATTGATTTGCATAACACATATTCAAGATGAAGTTGTGTAGTGACCACCAAAGCCAAATTGTCGTGCCCCTATTTCATTATGTGTTTAAGTTTAACCCCGTTGAGCCTTGTTAAGCCTATGTTCTTTGTTAATCCACACTATCCTTACCTAGCCTAGTTTAAGGACCATCCATACCCTTGTTCTTGAAGCATAGTAAAGCATGACTTAAAATGAACTCCTTTTTTATCAATGCATTGTAGAAAGCAAGTGTGAGGGAAGTAATTCTTGTGTGTGTGTGTGTGTACCAAAGTACTTAATAAGGCACGGGTAGAAAAGAAAAGAAAAAAAAAAGAGTGAAAAGAAAAAAATTTGTTAAAAAAGGGTCCAAAATATTGAATTCGGCCCTAAGTGTTTCATAAATCTTCCCTTTGTATTTGAAAGTTGATTTTGCATTCTAAAGTGAATTCCAAATGTCTATTTCATTGCTTTGCTTGCTATCGCTTTAAGGACATTTGTTATTCCTATCCTTTCTTTATTAGCCATTACCACCAAGCCCTGTTACAACCCTTGACTTCAATCTTGAGTGTTATGTGTTTCAATTTGTGTAGTTCGAAATTGGTATGAGCATATGGTGTCACTAGTTCTCGCATCTAAGTAGTAGCATTCCATTCATGAGATCATATCTAAACATGCTTAATAACTCCAGAAAATTGCTTTCTTTGTTATAACATATGTGAGTCCTAGTCTTTCGTGTTTACATTAATCTTTTCACATATACCAGTGTACAGTGTGTAGTCAGAAAATGTGTGTGAAAATAGAGAGTATCTTGTAAGAAATTGAGCAAATTCTCTAAGGCATGTTACTACATTCAAAACATCGTTTTAATTGGTTAATTGTGAACTAGTAAGTGGTGACTGTGATTAAGTATGTGCTCAAGTGTAAAGATGACCAAAATCTGTGGGAAAGATGATTTTTAACATGTCATGTTTCATTAAAAATTCCTGAGGCAAATGTTGGAAGGTCTAGGTTGTGTTTTGTTTGTGTTGTTTGGTTTGTTTTGCTCGAGGACTAGCAAAAGCTAAGTGTGGGGGAATTTGATTGGAGCATATTTATGCGACTAAGTTAGCTTGTTCTCATGCATTTATGTTGTTATTTCTTAGTTAATTATGTATTTTAAGCTATTTTCGTATGTTTGTAGGTCCAGAAGCCTTAGGAAGCAATAAGATGCATTTTGGAGCAGTTTTGGGCTTGGAATGAATAGCACATGCATGGAGCAAGGTGGATGGACGAAATTGAAGACTAAAGAGGCTAGGAATGTGTTAAAGACAAAGAAGAATTAATGTAAAAAGGACAAAGAGCTCAGCCACAAAGGGGTGTCACTTCACCATTCCCCTTTCCATCATTGCCATGCACCACCATTGCACTCCCTTTGGATTCCTATGCCATGCATCATCATCCATGTTCCCTCCATTGACTCATTTGTTGCATCATTCCACCTCTCTTTCCTTTCTCTACCATGTGCACAATCATTCATGTTCCCTAGCTGCAACACCACTCCATTTTACCCCCATGCTTTGCATCATCACTTCACTTTCACCTTTGAATCATTTGAAACACCACTCATTGCACTCAATTGCTACACCATTCCTTGTTCCCTCCATCATTGCAAATTCATGCATCATTACATTGAATCATTGCACTCAATTGCAACACCACTCCATTTTACCCCCATGCTTTGCATCATCACTTCACTTTTACCTTTGAATCATTTCAAACACCACTCATTGCACTCAATTGCTACACCATTCCTTTTTCCCTCCATCATTTCAGATTTCATGCATCATTACATTGAATCATTGCACTCAATTGCTACACCACTCCATGTTCCCCTCCATTGCCATGCACTTCCTCTATAAAAGGAAGTGTGTGTAACATAAATTTAGTTCATACTGGGTTAGATCATTCACTCCTATTTCAACACAACCTTCATCCAAACACATCCATTCATCTTCACATCCATTCCTCCATACAAACAAACCTTCAAACACTCATCAACACCTTGTGCCGTAGCAAAGGAAGGGAAGGAAAGTGCTTGGGCGTGCTTGCTGTCCAACTTGGATCATTGGAGCGTTTAGGTGTTTTCTTTCTTTTGTTTCTAATGTTTAAATTCATTTCCTTTCATTTTGTTGTAAATATGAGTGGCTAAACCCCTCTTGGCTAGGGGTGATTTGAAAGCCACGATTATGTGTGCAATATAATTTGATAAATTCCAGTTATGAACTCTTGAATCGTGAATGCAATTGGCTTAACTATTTTATTGATAACTTATTTGTATTTGTTAATTAAGGGTCGACACTTAATTGGCATGCATAAATCCGTTGCTAGAATATAAGGAAGTTTCACATAATCGTTACAAACTTATATTCACATGTACTGAAGGTTGCTTATAAACGATCGCGTTAAGTTCAATTCCTAGCATGAGTGACATGATGTCATAGTTGCAAGTGGTTTGTCAATGCTTATGATTTTCATTAAACGTAATGATCTTTGATTGTATCTCTATTATGATGTGATGTAGGGAACTTTAGAAGAATGTTTTGGGTTGTCGAATGATGTCATCCAATCCAATAAAACAAGGAAAGTCTGAGAGTTAACTAGTGATGTCACGGTTAATTTGGAGCATTGTCGTTCATAATTTAATGAAGTAGTAACTGGAAATCGAATTATTTGCATACATGTCATGTGTGGAGAAAAAGCCTCTAGCTATCCCATCCATCTCTTATTTCTCAAATTTGTTTTACAATCTGTCTAGTTTTTCATACTTGTTTGTTTGTTTCTACTTCATCCCAATCAAAACCCCCCCCCTTTTAGTTTCTTGTTTCAAATATGGTTTAGTTTGTGTTTTTAAGTGTTTTGATTCAAGTAAAAGTTAATTTTCGTCCAAAGTCATTCCTAGTGTCTAGTTTAAGTTTATTTGGTTATTTTAAGCTGTTTTGAGTATTTTAAGTTTGCTTTGGGTATTATGAATCTTGTTAAGTGTTTTTAAGTTTAATTTTATGTTTTTGAGTAAGTTTAGAGGTTATTAGCAAGCCCTCATAATCCCCGGTCGAGAACGATGCCTACTTATACTTGTACTACAATTGTCAAAAGAGGGTTAAATTTGTGTGTTAAGATAAATTTCGCATCACTCTCCATTTCATATTAGGGTGATCTCTCCATTCGGGGTTGTATGTGTTCGAGTATGGATCGTAATTGGTTTGATTTTGGCCTTGGAATCCAATAGCATTGGCAGATTCCCATCCACCATTCTCGATCAACTGAGGGCACTTCTCGGATGGATGCCCTTGGATTGAGCACACGATGAAAACTTGATTTTCTTGTGGTTTTGACCCAATTACAACCTGAGACACAAGAGAAGTAAGATTAGCTAATTGTGATTAAATTTCAGAAATGGCACTTACCTCATTCACACTATGTTGCCGTGGGCTTTCTCTTTGTCCAACACCCTCATATTGTTATGCATTGTGTGCTCAGTTTGCAATTAGAATCTTGGCAGCCACCGGAGTCATGTCAACCAACGCACCACCCGTCGAGGCGTCTACCATTTGACGTTCAATGGGGATGAGTCCTTCATAAAAGTATTGAATAAGCAGCTCCTCCTTCATTTGGTGTTGTGGACATGAAGCAACAAGAGTTTTAAAACATTCATAATAAGCAGGAAGCGATTCACCGTGATTTTGTTGGATGCCACTAATCTGTTTCCTCAAGAGAATGACTCTTGAAGTTGGGAAAAATTTATCCAAGAATGCTCGTTTCATACTCTCCCAAGATGCAATCGTCCCAGGTGCTAGTTCATATAACCAATCCTTAGCTTTGTCCATTAGAGAGAATGGAAAAGTTTCATCTTCAAGATGCTGCCATCGACATTCACCGGGGTCATGCTTGAACAAACTACTTCAAACTCCTTCACGTGCTTGTTTGGATCCTCCATGGACATCCCATGGTACTTCGGAATGTGATGCAACAAGCTTGACCACACAAAAATAAATAAAAACAAACAAGGAGGGATTAGCAAAGTTGCTAATTCCCAGCAACGGCACCAAAATTTGATGTGATAAAAGTTAAGCACTGAAATTAAACCCTCTTGTTGTCAAATTGTAGTATAAATGCAAGTAGGAATCGTTCTAAACCGGGGATTAGGAGGGATTGCTAAAACCTCTAAATGACTCCAAAATATAAAAACAAAGTTTAAAACATTTGAATAGACTCAAAGGACTCAAAATACGTTCACAAGACTTAAAACAACTTAAAAACACTTAAAACTGCCTAAAAACACCAACTAGGCAGTTTCTGACTCTAACACAACTTTGGACGAATTTAGGGTTTTGTGTTGACTCAAAACACTCAAAAACAAAAACAAAATAGATTTTAAACACTTTGAGACAAGAAAGTGAAATGGGGGTTTTAGTTTTGATGAAATTGAAACAAACAGCAATTTATAAAACTCGGCAGATTGTAAAACGATTTTGGGAAATAAGATGATGGATGGATTCGTTAGAGGTCCGTTATTCACATATGACACACTTGTACATGAATCGATTTCCAATTGCTTTCCAATAAATTATGATGCTCAACACCCCAGATTAACCGTGATGCACTAATTAACCCTCAGATTTTCCTTTACTCATTGAATTGGATGAATGCATGCGACAACCCAAATCATTCTCCAAATGTCCCTTACATGAATGCATAATAGAGATACAATCAGAGATCATTACGTTCCATGAAAATCATAAGTGTTGACGAGACAATTGTAACTATGAATGCATAATACTTTCGCCAAGAACTCAATTAACGCGATTGTGACAAGTAACCTTCACTACTAATGAATATAAACTTGTAACGATTAGGTGAAACTCATTTATATTCTAACATCTAATTCATGCATGAAAACTAAGTATGCATCCTTAATAAACATACAAGAATCAGTTATGAATAAAACAGACAATTGAATTGCAATCACAACTTATCAAATCACAATTGGCAGAAATCAATTCATATCTCAAGCATGTTCATGGCTTCAAACTTCCCCCTAACTAAATAGGGGTTTAGCCACTCATGATTACGGCAAAATCAGAAAGTAATAACAAAACATTGAAAACAAGAACGAAGTACACCTAAAACGCTCCAATCTGCAAGCATGAAATGCCAAGGCCCTTCTTCTTCCCTACCTTGGTGCGGCACAAGTGACCATGGATGTTTATAGGTGAATGGAAGGGTCAGGAATGTATTTAGGTTGAATGGGGGCTGCGGCAGGGATGTATGGTGGTGGAGAATGGTGTAGAATGGTGTATAATGATGAATTATTACGCCTGAGAGATGTTTCTAAATGGTAGAGGGTTGTGTACAAAATTATGGCTGAAACACTCATATTTATAGGCTTGGGTTTTCACAAATTTTGATGGGAAAAGGCTAGGGTTTTGTAGAAAAAGGCTTGGCCCAATCCAAGATGGAAAAGAACTAGGGTTTGTGGTAGATTTTTAGGCTTCTAGAAAGAGAATATGCGCCATTTTTTTAGGCTTCTAGAAAGAACATGTTTTGTGGCAGAAATTAGGACTTCTAGAAAGGTTTGGGGCGCCACCTTTCTAGGGCTTCTAGAAAGGTGGGTGCGGCATGTGTTTAAGGGAAGGTATAGGCCTTCTAGAAGGGTTTTAGGTGCCCTTGCAGCTGATTATTCATCTTCCAAGTCTTGAATTGATTTCTCCATCTCTTTAGCACGTTCCTAGCTTCACTTGATCTTCAAAAACGTCCATCCCTTGTGCCCCACATGCATGCAATCCATTCCAGTCCATAATTGCTCTAAAATGCTTCAAAAAGTACTTTCTTGCCAACTTTGCCAATTAGACCTACAAACAAACGAAAATAGCTTAAATCGCTATAATAAACACAAACTAACTATGAAAATGCAAGAAAAAAGCTAACTAAGTCACATAAATATGCTCCTATCACCTATCACTCTAAAGGTATTACAAACTGGTTTTTATTGGCCTAATGTGTTTAAAGATGCTTTTCGATTTTGTAGGACCTGCGGTAAATGCTAGAGGACAGGTAACATCTCTTCCAGACACCAGATGCCATTACAAAATATTCAAGTGGTAGAATTCTTTGATGTGTGGGGTATCGATTTCATGGGTCCATTTCCTAACTCATTTGGTTATTTATATATTCTTGTGGGCATAGATTATGTGTCAAAATGGGTCAAGGTTGTCCCTTTGAAAACTAATGATCACAAAGTTGTTGTCAAGTTCTTACAGGATAACATTTTTACTAGGTTTAGCACACCAAAAGCAATCATTAATGACGGATGTAGTCATTTTAATAACCATGTTTTTGCATTGTTGATGAAAAAGTATGGAATCACACATAAGGTTGGCACTCCATATCATCCTCAAACCAGTGGTTAAGTAGAGATAAGCAATCAAGAGATCAAAGGTATACTGGAGAAGACAGTGAACAAAAGCAGAAAGGATTGGTCTCATCGATTGAATGATGCCTTGTGGGCATACAGAACTGTGTACAAGACTTCTATTAGAATGTCACCATACCATTTGATCTTCGAGAAGGCGTGTCACTTACCAGTCGAGTTGGAACATAGAGCATACTGGGCCATCAAGAAGTTCAACTTTGATATGAAAGAAGTAGGTGAGAAGAGAAGGCTACAACTGAATAAGCTTGAAGAGTTGAGGTATGATGCTTATGAAAATGGAAAGTTGTACAAGGAACGAACCAAGGTGTATCATGATAAGCACCTAGTTAGGAAGGAGTTTCATTTGGGGCAGAAAGTTTTGATCTACAATTCGAAATTAAGGCTTTTCCCTGGAAAGCTCAAGTCTAGATGGTATGGTCCTTATGTTGTTACCAAAGTTTTTCCTCATGGGGTGTTGGAGGTTCATAATAAAGAGAAGAATCAGACATTCAAGGTGAATGGACATAGAGTGAAGCTCTATATTGAGATGAGTATTGAGCCTCGAGAGGAGGATGTGACCCTCCAACCTGTTCAATACATTGCATGACATCGTCTCATAGTCTGGCTGAAGACTATAAAATAAGCACTTGTTGGGAGGCAATCAAACTTTCGTCATACACAGTTACTACGTCCATCAGCTGTATACTCAGTTTTTTGAAAACTACCACACTGATAAGGTAGCAAAAAGTAATCACTTCTATAACGGGTGAATAAGTTTCGTCATAATCAATCCCAGGGCGTTGTGAGAAGCCTTGTGTAACAAGATGAGCTTTGGACATTACGCTTCCGAAAGAAAACCCACTTGTAGCCAATGGGCTTCACAAGTGGAGGAGTAGGAGCTACAAGTCCAAACACCTTACGTTTCACAAGCGAATCGAGTTCGACTTGGATTGCTTGTTTTCAGTTTGACCAATCGGTTCTACGTCAACATTCATCAATAGAACGAGGTTCAATGTCATCATTCAACATGATCTCAGTAGCTACTACATATGCTAATACATCGTCGACAATCATCTTATTTTTGCACCACACATCATCTAAGCTAGCATGATAGGCCGAAATCTCATGATTCTCTAAAAGAGCATTCATCTCTTCAAGGACGTTTCCATAATCTAGAATTTCCTCATAAGTTGGATAGAATGAGTAAGCGATAATCAGATTCACAGTAGGCTCTTCAGGTGCCTATACCATGGGTTTCCTCTTCCGAGGGTATGAATCCTTTAAACTAAGAGGTCTGCCATGCTTTTGTGTAGGGGCAAATGATTGGCTAGCCGCTAATGTACGTGGATCACCAAGATTGGCATCCCGGGCCTTTAGGAGAGAAATTTGTCATACATTTGGTACATCCATCTTTCCAGGTACATTCGCAGCTGGAATATGTCATTTTGTCATGCACGCTAAATTGTTGAAAACATCTGGCATGCTCTGAGTTATGCTTTGAAGATCAAATATGCGATGCACTTCAGTTTTAAACCGAGTGGTGCAGGGATTTAAATGACACAAAGTAGGAGTAGTGCATGATAATTCACGTTATTCTTTAGGAACATTGACGTTCTTATCTCCCCCCTAACGAAGGGAAAGCTATCTCATAGAAGTGACAATTCGTGAAACGAGCAGTAAAAAGATCGCTTGTCAAAGGTTCTAAGTAACGAATAATCGAAGGAGAATCATATCTGACATAGATTCCTATCATTTGCTGAGGCCCCACTTTTGTACATAAGGGTGGCGAAATTGGCACATAGACTGCATAACCAAAAACATGCAGATACGATATGTCAAGTTCATATCTGGTAAGCAACTGAAAGCCACTATATGGTTGGGTCACAACGGGCCTCAGGCGGACCAACATGGCTGCCTGCAATATTGCATGGCCCTAAGCAGCGATCAGGAGCTTGGTATGTATAACCAAGGATCGAGAAATCATTTGTAAACGCTTAATGAATGCCTATGCCTGGCCGTTGTAGGTGTGAACATAGGGTACTGGATGTTCGACTTCAACCCTAACCAACATGCAATAGTCATCAAAAGTTTTAGATGTGAATTTTCCAGCATTATCCAATGGAATAGATTTGATCTGATAATCAAGGTAATGAGCCCTAAGCTTGATAATCTGAGCCAATAGTTTGGAAAATGCAGCATTCTTTGTAGACAACAAGCACACGTGTGACCAACGTGTGGAAACATAAAACAAAACCATAAAATATCTAAATGGTCCGAATGGAGGCTAAATTGGTCCACAAATGTTCCCCCAAATCCATTGAAGAAAAATGGGAGGATTCGAACGAATCTTGTCATAAGAAGGCTGACTAATAAGCTTTCCTATAGTACATGTTTGACATGTGATTCCTTGAATCAAACCTAAACTTCGAGTTAGTGGATGCCCGTGTGATGATTTGAAGATACGGCTTATCACTATTCATCCAGGATGTCCCGAACAATCATGCCAAAGTGTAATTTCGTGCGTAATCCCAGAGGTAGGGCTAGCTGTTGGAAGTATGCCCACAAAGCCACTCATTTGATGTAATAGCTTTTTGGAATACTTAATGTATTAAACTTTTATATGTTTAATGAAGGGCAAAGCTTATTGTTAATCACTATTTATTGTATCATGTGTTTAAGTAATAAGGGAATCCAAGGGATGTATTTGATCTAAGAGACAAGTGATCTAAGTGAGTTAGATTATCGAGACTATTCTCTTATGTTCATTCCTAAAACGTTCCTAGCCATAGGATTGCCAATTGGGTATTGACAATCTGCTAAGGTTAGTATGTGTTATGTCAACTCAAGCTTGAGTATGACTAGTCTCAAGTCGTTTGGTGTTAGACACTAAGACAAACACATAGGTGCTCGAAAAAGTAATCGAGTACACTGAACAACGATCAAAAAGAGAGTTCGAACATACATGTCATGTAAGAATTCTAAAGTGGCAATATGCAAAGTAGTCCTTTGACCTGAGGCATCATAGATGTCTAATGGTTAGGTCCTTAATCTTTGATCATGTCAACGGCATTCCATCGGAGTGTCCACGGCATTGTTGGGGTCAAGCTATCTAGTCATGTAGGCATATGAATGCACAACAAGGGATCTCTAACCTTCCATGGTGGAAGGAGAATACTCTGAGCTATGATTCTAAAGTCTTTGGCCAAAGCAAATGAATATGACTTAGGAAGTTTGTTCCAAATCATATTCAAGGGAATCATATAGAAAAGTATCACATTGGATAGTAGACATGAAACAAACTATCACTTAAACAATGTGATTAGGAGGATTGTATTAGAGAATGACCGTATTGCATTGTAGTTGTAACTGGATAGGTTCTCCAACCAATTCTTCTTAGCTTGGGTAACCATGACATACTGCTAGGTGTCACTCATGGTTTGTGGAAGCCCTAATGATTAGCAAACACTAATCATTAAAGGGAGAATTGAAATGTGGTTTCAATTCACAATCGATCGTTAAGAGTAACAATCGCCCACTACCTTGCTAATTGGAACCTAATGGATCGTACACCGAGTAAGGGCGATAGTGAAGAAATTAAATGAAATGGATATGCAATTAAAAGGTTTAATTGAAGAATGGTCAAGATTAATTAATTAGTTAATTAATTTTACGAAAGGTTCATATTGGGCTTTTAATTTGGTTTTGGGTTATGGGGCCTAAAAGCGTTTTGGTCCACAAGGCCCATTATGTTTAGGTTGTATGACAACTAAAACAAAATGGGCAAATTAGCCCAATAACAAGGAGGGGCCGGCCATTAGGGTGAATGGAGCAAACTTGGATTAATTACAAGTTTGCCACTCACTTGTAATGAAGTATAAAAACAACTTTATAGCTTTATTTTGATTAAGGGTTTTCTTTGAAGAAAAGAGGTGAAACATTTTCTCTCTTTCTCTCTACAAAGAGGCCGGCCACTTAGAGAGATTAATCTAGCAATCTTTTCTTCTCTAAGTCATCCATTTCATCTTCACACTTAACCCTTGGTGTGGAGACTTAGAGACACCAAATCTTTGGTGTTTTTGGAGATCCTTTCCTTACATCCTCAAGGACCAAAGGAGCACAAAAGGAGAAGGAAATCACAAGCAATATCCAAGGAGCTTGGAGGTGACTTGAAGGCCCTCCACTTGGGTGAATCCCTTGTCTAATCAAGGATGAGCTTCAAGGGTAAAGAAACTCTAAAATCTTTACTTCTCTTTAATGTTGTTAAAGAGTTTATTGGTTCACCATATACTAGGCTTTGAAAGTCATGGGTTTTATGAATTGTTTTTTAATGCATGCCTACTTTAAAGTGTTTATAGTATGCATATGTATTTAAATGTTCTTAATTGTTCTTAGCTAGTACAAAATTTTTCCTTCAAGTGGTATCAGAGCCTAGGTCTAGTTTATGGTGAATCCTTTTGGGTTTTGTGATTTTCATGATTTATGATTTAAATGTTGTAAATGTTACAAGCTTTGTTCTTGCTTTTGAATGTATAAATTTTGCTAAAAAATTTAGCATCTCAAATGTTGTAGATGTATTTCATTTAAGCATGAATATTGGAACTAAAATTTGGTGCCATGTATTTTGGGAAATTCGGCCAAATCCAAAGGGTGATTTTTTTGGTTCATGTTTGTCTTGTTAAAATGGTTTTAAGGTGACTTTTGGAACCCCTAAGTACCCTAGGATATTAGCCCTCTTTTGAGTGGTGAAAATTTGAGTTTTGGTGAGTGAAAACATTTATGGAGCTATTATGAGTTTTCATGGTGTTCTTCAATGTTCTTGAAGTTCTTGCCAAGAACAAAAAGTTTTGATTCAAAAGTTTTATGTTTTTCATAAAGTTTTGGTTTAATTTTGATGGGTGATGGTTATTGGTAGGATATTATTATTGGCTTTAATGTTTGACAAAATTTCTTTAATGTTTGCAAAATATCTTACAAACCTATCCTTATCACCTTTAACCTCACCTACCAAAATCAACTTGCAAAAACTTTTTAGAAAATTTTTCCATATCTTCTCAAATGGCCGGCCACCCCCTAGTGAGGGTACTTTGGGGCCTTTTATGCAATTACATAAAGTTTTGATACTTTTGTGTATTTGCACTTTGGCCCAAAAGTTTACGTTTTTACGTTAAGGTCCAAAAACTCTAAAGGACAAATTGTTTTGATCCTTTAATGATGTTTTTACATTATTAAAATTTTGGGATCTAGTTGTAATTACATGAAGTTGTGGACTATTGTGTTTTTACAAAGTGACCCCAAAAGTTTTTGTATTTGCATTATGGCCCAATTGTTGTGGTCATAGTTTCCTTTTGGCCCAAATAAGATGAGAACAAAATGGTTTTGTTTCTTTAATGAGAATTGGATTTTCATTTCATTTAGTTCCATTTAAATCAATTCTATGGATCCGAAAACCAATTGTTTAAAGTTGTTTTCTTAGTTAATGTGATTGATTAAGAAAAGGGAGATTATGAACCAAAGGCCTCGATAATTGAGCTATGTGATTGCCCGATTTACATTATGAATGTTTGGGTTTAGTAGTGTAGATTTGAATGTAATTTGATTAATTCAATTTGTTGTAAATGGACATAAGTCCATCATTTGTGTTGTAAAAGGGCATAAGCCCTTATTATTATTTCATGTATTCCTTTTTGTTTAAATGTATGCAAATTGGAATAGTTGGGTCCAACGCCCAATAGGAAATAACGGTTTGATTGGATTAAACGCGTAACTAAAATCAACAACTATCTACCTTAAACCCAAGGTCCAACACAAGGCTCGTGTTCGATCAATTTAAACGGTTCATAATCATCCTAAGATGTAATATGACTATATAGTCCATATGAGGATGCAATGCATTCGTTAGTAGTTCCATATAGTCTCGCTTGTTTCATCGAATTAGTGGGAGTATTATAAACTACTAATTCATATGAAACTTGGACCAATGGTTGTGATAGGCCCAAAGTTCTTTTAATAAGATTAAAATGATTTTGATGTAGCCCAACACTACTCCCTCAAAACAAATATTAAGTTGATAAGCGAAAGATGTTTTGAACATCTCTTTGTAGGCCTTCCACCGTGGTGGGTTCCAATCGTTTGTGACTCATGCACCGGCTTCACCCTATCATGGGGAAGTACAAAGTATGTGCTTACATCCAGGAGGAATCCATATACATATGATGAGGTGAGTGTAGGCAACGAGGATAGCCGACATCGTATCATCGTGAGGCTATTCTTGAACTCCTTCACAAACTAAGCATGGTGGGAATAACTTAACTAAGTGCAATGGAGCCGACATCGTATCATCGTGAGGCAACATTCTCTAGAGGCCAAATGGATGGGTAATTACAAGAGTTGTAAATGAATAAAGCGTTATTCTCTCATCATTATTTTTGCTAACCAACATCGTATCATCGTGAGGTGGGCTTGGTAATGGTGAGTCTCCTATACCCCGCTAAGAGTTCAATATAACTCTCGAATTCTATTGAGGGATGTGGAATTTGCCAAAAATAGTGGGTGGTACTGTTTGATTCAAAGACCCAATCAAATAGTTTTAAAACAAACAATCTAATACGATTTCTGTTATGTTATGTAGTTAACGACATGCCTAAAATTATACCCACCATTATACTTGACAAAAGGGGCCTTAGGGGCCAACGTTTCCTTGCTTGGTATCGCCACATTGAGAATGTCTCAAAGGTGAAAGACATATTGTATGTGCTTAAGCAATCCCCTCCTCATGTACCTCCTACGAAACTAGCTTCAAAGGAGGAGTGTCAAAATTATGTTAGACACTATGACGATGATTTACAAGCCAAATGCTTAATCCTTACTTCACTTAGTGAAGAGCTTATGAAGCTACATAAGCACATGGACACTTCTTATGCCATGGTTGAAAGTTTGCATAAGATGCATGACATTGAGACTAGTAATGTACGATTCTCAAATGTTTTTAGTCTAATGAATGCCAAAATGGCAAAAGGGACATCGGTCCATAAACATGGACAAAAGATGGAAAAGATCTTTCAAGATCTTCAAAGTTTAGGAACTTCCATCGATGGGAAAATGGCCTAAGACTTTTTCCTTGCATCTCTCTCGGATGATTTCACTAAGTTTATTGTAAACTATAAAGTGAATAGATTCGATCATTCTTTAAACGAGATGATTGACATGTGCTGTAAATTTGAAAAAGGTTTCAAAATGGACAGTGGGAGTGAGAATGCAAACACAAGGAAAAGGTTGCATAAGAAGAAGGCAAAGAAATCCAAAGGACCATGCTTTCATTGTGGGAAGGATGAACGTTGGAAGAAGAAATACAGGGTGCGCATTGCGAGCCTTATGACACGAACTTTTGAAGAGACTATTTCTGTCATAGAGAGTTCTTTTACAGTGAGCTCCAATTCCTGGATATTTGATTCAGGCGCTAGTCAACATATCTGTAATACGATGCAGGGACTAGTGGGGAGCAAGCCACTGAGCAATGGGGAGATGGTTGTGCAAGTTGGGAACAGCACTAAAATCTCTGCAAAAGCAACAGGCACCTACATGCTTAACCTACCCTCTGGGGAAGTCCTGGAACTTAAAAATTGTTTATATTTTCCTTCATGTATAAAGAATTTGATTTCCATCTCTAAGCTTTTACGAGATGGGCACTTAGTATTGTTTGACAAAATGAGTTGCACTTTATACTTGAACGGTCGTATTATCTCTCATGGTAATATGATAGAGGGACTTTTTCACCTAGAGACGAATAGTGGGATGCACTGTATTGCAAGCAGGAATACACTAGCCACATAGTGTTTATAGTATGCATATGTATTTAAATGTTCTTACTTGTTCTTAGCTAGGACAAAATTTTTCCTTCACTAGCCACATAGTGGTTTTCTATGGAGCGTATGATCGTAGTATACAGACCACTCGGGATACACTTCATCTTCTCTAGAATACACTTCTGGCCATATTTGTAGGAAGTTATGCACATAAATTAAACTATATTTTCTACGTGGGTTTCAACGTGGTAATTGTTATCTCTAATGTCCTTAAAGCTCAAAAACTATCTTCCAGAACATGGAGAATAAAGAGCCTAATCAATGGTCAAGATTGTACCATTGGACAACATTATACATGCCTTACCATATCCTATGATCAGGTTGGATGAGCCTAAGAGGGTTGTCAAAGGTGCATTCTTAGGTGCGAAGTTAGTGAAATAGATGCATTCGCACAAAACAGTGTGCGTGGTTACACTATCTGTCAGACAACTAACTTCTCCACTAGTCAAACCTAGAATGAAAAATTAATTTGAATCGATCACATGCATAAAAGTTCTAAAAACAAATATCCATTCAAAATAATTTTAAGTATTCAAGGACGGAAATTAATTAAAAACTTAATATCCAAAAATGAATCACCAACAAATAATCCAAACATAAAGGAAAATTGTTCAAAATTTAACCAAAAACAAAAAGGGGGGTTTCTTGGTGGGTGTGATCCATTGGACATAAATCCAATTTTTCAATTTTTTTGATTCCTTAGAATTGTTTTTTACCGTTCCCAGTGGTATCAAGATGCCGTTGTGTCGGATCTTATCCATCTCTCCAGGAAAATGGATATCTCCAGAAAATATTTTTAGTTCAATCCTTCTTTTTTTCTCTCCATTCGAACCAATCCGCCTACTCGGCTTCTTGTATTTAAAGTGATTCGTGTATCTATCCCAATGATACTATTGTTCCACTACTATGGAATTTGGCCCTATGGTCTTATTTCAACTAAAAAATAGGTCTACTGATAGTCTCCTGAAAGTTAGAAACCTTCATCTTTGTAATCTCCGGATCATCCACTTGCACAAAGTTTGATTCGAACTTGTTACGACAAAAATGATATTCAGCTACAACCGTCTAGGGAGCTTGGCAAACAAGGGACCAATGGTCTTTTGAACCACAATGATAGCATATGTCCGCATCCATGGTTTCAGGTGCTTTGCTCTTATAAAAATGGAGTAAAGAGCAGTTGGATGGTGCCAAAAAGTTGAAGCGCAAGGTTTTGGGCCAAAGTCTTTTACTTTACTAAACTTAACCAGAATGCAGGAAGGCAGACGCTGCAAAACGATTGTTGTAGCTGCCTTCCCCTACTGGAATTTCCAGCCGTCGGGATCGTCGTTAGTCTCGGAGGTATAATTTTTCTTAACTAACTTATTTAATTTCCATTCATTTAAATTGTTGTATGTAGTTTATAGGTGTTGTGAGTTTATGTATTTGTATGCAAAAATTTTTGTATAGTTGCACAAAAAATGGTTTGCAATGTTCATATGAGCTTAGTTTCTCGTTTGAGAATTAGTTGGATATCGCGAATGGATGGGAAAACATGACTGCGGTCCAATTAATTCTTGAATTGTCCCAAAAAATTGGACAGTTTGAGAATGCACAGTTACATGTTGTATTTTGCATTTTACGCATTAGAATTTGAACGTGAGAAATGTGGTAGCATCTCTTTGCGTTCTTCATGTGCATTGTAGTTTTTTGTATCTACGTCGTGCACTTAAAGAATTGCAGGGAGATGCTACCGAAATTTTTTCCCTGATCGAACTCTAATGTGTTGGAACCATAAATTACAACACGTAATTGTGCATTCCTGAATGAAATAGGACCTATACCGGAGACATAAGGTGGTATATCATAATTGAAGTTGTTGTAACCTTGTAAAAAAATTTTGTTTGCAAGTGAAATGGAAAAAAAATGGATACATAATCCTAACAAATGTGTTGATCATTATTTGTATGAAATAAATCAATTCATTGATTTCGCAATTGCAAACAACCGCGGTTCAACTCAAATTCAATGTCTTTATAGAAAGTCTAACAACTTAATGATTGAAAATTTTGAAACTGTTTGATACCATTTAGTCAGAAATGGGATGATGGAAACCTATACTACGTGGAATCATCATGAAGAACTAATACAATATGCTTCATCCTCCCACGTTACCCGAGCAGTGGATACAATTGAATCTGTTGCCGACCTAAATGACCAAATTATGGACATTATAAATGATGTTTTTCCAGTCGCTAGTTCAAATATGAATGAGGAAGTAGAAGATGACGTCTCTCCCATCCTGGACAGTGAAGCATTCGAAATATATGAAAAACTATTAAAAAGTGCCAAGCAAGAATTATACTCCAGTTGCGAAGGATTTTCGGTACTCATAGCCATTGTTAAATTGATGCATGGTAGAATAAAGTTTCATATGTCGAACCAGTGTTTTGATTACTTTTTGGGGGTTTTCAAGAGGATGCTTTCAAGGGACAATTGCCTTCCCAAAGATCATAAAAGTGCAAAGAATGTGCTGAGTGGTCTTGGATTAGGATATGAAAAAATTCACGCGTGTAAAAATAATGGCATTTTATTCTACAAAGAGGATAAAGGGTTGGATAAATGCCCTTTATGTACTGTGTTGTGGTTTAAAATGACCTCTCAGAATAGAACAATGAAGATTGCACAAAAAGTTATGCATCATCTCCAATTAAAGCCCAGGTTGTAGCGATTGTATATGTCGATGCACACTCTAAGCGACATGAGGTGGCATAAGGATAGAAGAGTGGATGATGATGTTATGAGACATCAAGAGTTTGATTGGATGTACCCCAATTTTGCACGTGAGCCCCGGAACGTTAGATTGGGACTTATGATAGATAAGTTTAATCTGTTCGGGGTTATAAACCAAAACCACAGAACTTGGCTAATCTTCACTATTCTGTATAATTTGCCGCCTTAGAGGTGCATAAAAAAAATATATGATGATGACTTTGTTGATAAACGAAGATCCAAGCATGTCTATTGGTGTGTATTTACAACCGTTGGTTGATGAACAAAAAGAATTATGGGAAAACGATGTTCCCATGTACAATAAATCTACCGAGAAGATGTTCACTTTAAGAGCAGTCGTGATGTGGACTATAAATAATTTTCCAGCATATGCTACGATGTTTGGGTGGAGCACTAAGGGTTATTATGCATGCCCGGTTTGTAAAGAAAACACAACGTCTAGTTGGTATGCAGGAAAAGTTTGTTACCTAGGGCATCATAGATGGTTGCCGTGGGACCACAAATAACGTTAGAACAAGACAACCTTCTTCAACGGCACAGAGCTTCGGCCAAGACCCAAAGAATGGTTTAGAGATGAAATTTTGACTTAGGTGAATCAATTCAATTTTACTATGTTGGGTAAATCCGTAAATAGGACAAGACTAGACACACAAGACGAGGTTGTTGGTGCTCCCGTACTGGTCCAAATTAAAATTAAGACGCAACATCGATGTAATGCATGTGGAGAAAAATATGTTTGATACATTGGTTAAAACTATACTAGACATCGAAAGAAAAACAAAGGACACAATAAAAGCTTGGACCTATGTGGAAAAAATGGGCATTGGGCTAGGTTTATGGATGATAAGGGATGGAGACATAGCCAGAAAGAAGATCGCATTATTTTTTGTGAAACCGGATAAGAGGAAAGAGTTTTTACAGTTTCTATCTTCTGTAAAGTTTCTAGATGGGTATGCTTCAGACATCAGCCGTTGTGCAAATGTGAATGAAGGCAAATTTTCTCGCCTCAAGAGTCATGATTGTTATGTTATAGTTCAACGTCTTCTCCTAGTGAGAATTCGACACCTCTTGCCCGAAGACGTGGTGAAGCCGATTATGTTGTTGGCGAGATATATTTCTCAATTAACAGCAAGATCTTTACACAAGTTTTATGTTAGACAATTGTGCAACGATATTATTGAAGTGCTATGCAAGTTTGAACAAATATTTCCTCCAACTTTCTTCACAGGCATGATCCACATCATAATTCACTTGCCCGAGGATGCACTTCTAGCGGAACCGTCAACTATCGATGGATGTATCCGATAGAAAGGTATATAATCGCCATAAATTATTGAAGAGTTAATTTTTGAAAACAATGCTACCTCTCCATTCCTCTCTGCCACAGTGGCAAATAACTTTGCACGTTCTCCTAAAGGTTCTAACTTTTAGCCTCAGTCTTTTTCCAACAATTATGGATCATCTTTTGGCCAGTCTAGTCTTGTTTCAAGAAGGTCTAAGCCTTTTAATCAGGCTAAGCAAAAAAGCAAAGGTAAATTTAACCAAGGGTCAAGGTTTCCTAGGTAGTCTTACAATATTCTTCCTACACCTAATTCAAGTGTCCTAGGACATTGTCCATCTTCGTACTACAACAGTTCCTCATCCACTTCTTACTTGCCAACAATGCAATTCTTATGGATATACTACACCATTATGCTTCTCAATACCTCTTGAGAGACAAGGTTGTCAAATTTGTGAGAAGTACCTAGTTTTATTTCTCTAATGAAAAAGATCTTGCCTATATTGGTACATCACAGTCTCAACATTCTCATGCTCCCTATGCACCTTTTGCTCATATGTCATGATATTCCTATCCTTCACAATCATCCACTTTCTTAGCCACCATTACAAGCTATGAACATTATGGTTTCTCACCCATCTTAAGCTTCTTCATCACAGAATCATCCTCAATTCTGGCCTGCTGATTTAGAGGCAACTAATAACATGACAGCTAAACTCAGCAATTCTCCCTAGGCATCTCCTTATGAAATTGATACCAGGTGGATTACTTTACAATAAAACCTTTTAAACCAACTGTACTAACTAGTCAAATGTACTAGTCAACTGAGTACAAATTGTTAGGTACCTACAAGCATATAAACCAAGGAAACTTACAATGCTAAAACAAGATAGTGTGATCTTCAGTTATGTTTTAGCCTTAATTCTTGAGTTATGTTTACTTGGTTAAACCCTACAATGTTTATCTTTACCAATGGTTATTTGGTCATAAAGGATGCTTTGTAAAGTATTGAACACAATGATGTTTTTGGCCAGAAAAACCCACCTGGGTTAAAGGGTACCAAAATACCACAAAATTTGATATATGAGATGCAATAGTTAAAATAGACGGTGCAAAGATAGGAATACCCTTAATGAACCTCACTGTTCTGATTAGAACACTTGACTGGTCAGAATGTTGAAATTAATCACAACTAAACAAGTTTAGTGCAATAAGTTGTAACCAAAGGAGTAGACAACACATAAACAAGAGGAAACAAACTAGAGTTACAAATCTAGTACCATTTGAGCTACAACCAACTAGGAAATTCATAAAGAAAATCCAAGTACGAACAGATTCATAAACCAAGCTTCCATGACAAATTTAAGTTTTGTTTTTGACAAAGTAAGTACATTTGAAAAGAAACATGCAATGCAATACTTCAAGAACAAATCTTTAGGGTCACACAAGTATAGCACAACATAGATTAACACTCGTTCATACCACAACCATGATGTGTCAAGGTATGGGAAATGGATTGGTGATAGCCAACTTAAAATCAAAGTTTCATATAACTTAGCAAAGAATTAATTCAAAGGCTAACCAAACTTTTAATAACCCATTGAGATTAAAACACAATCCTTGCAACATAATTAAGCCAATATTTAAACACAAAGCTACTCACAATGAAGAACCTGATGTGAGAATTACTTGACACACAAATTAAACCCTTTTTTTGACAATTGTAGTATAGATGTAAGTAGGGTATCGTTCTAGGCCGGGGATTAGGAGGGATTGCTAATCTATTCTAAATTAATTTAAAAATATTAAATAAGACTCAAGGACACAAAACTAGGCTAAACTCTAATAACTCGAAACACACTTAAAATGACTCAAAATAATGGAAACAATCAAATTAGACACTAGGAATTGAAATGGACGGAAATTGAATTAAAAGACTAACACGGGTGAAAACTAACTAAATAATATAATTTAATAATGGAGGGGTGTTTGGTTTTTTTAACAAGAAGTAAATTAAACTTAAATAAATTACAGAATTTACAAAAACATGAAATTAAGATGAAAAGATAAATGACGGACTAGCTAGAGGGTGCTTCTCCACACATGACACATATGCAACCTAAATTGATTTTCAGTTGTTCATTCAATAAATTGTAAATCACAATGTTCCAAGTTAATTAGGTCAGCTTAACTTAACTCTTAGATTTCCCTAGATTCATTGGATTGAATGGAATACGCATTACACCCAAATTATTCCTCATCAAAGTCCCTAACTATGGAATACGCATGTTAATCCAACCTAGAATTTACTTAACGTGATTGTGACTAGCAATCTTCCCTACTTATGAATATAAGTTCATAACGATTAGGCGAAATTCACTTATATTCTAGCATCAAATTCAAGCATGTAAATTAAGTATGCATCCTTAATCGACATACAAAAATAAGTTATCAATCAAGCAGTTAAGCAAATTAAATCCCACCTCAGAAATCACAACTGAAGGTAATCAATTCATATTACAAATATATTCATGGCTTTGAATTAACCTATAGCCAAAATAAGTTTATTTACACATTATTAAAACACAAATAAAATATAAGTTGGGAAGATTAAACCGAAAGAGAGAGTGCTTCTGCTTTCTGTGCAGCTTCACTGCATCGTCAGTACGTGCTCTGTCAGTCCCTCCTCACATGCGTCTGCTGGTCTCCCTGCACTGTACTGCCCTGCCCGTGTCTCTCCTCTCTCCTGCACGTCCTCTCCTTCTTCCTGACCTCCCGCGCCTCACTTGCCCCGTCAGCCTTCCACGCTGACTGTCCTTCACGCTGCTCCAAGCTGCCAAAGGCAGCCCTTTCTCCCTGCTATCTGCTGCCAAAGGCAGCTTCTTTCGTTCCCCCCTCGTTCTAAGGCTGCAAGGTCTTGTTTATTCTTTTCTCTCCCGAGGCTAATGCCTCACCCACCACACTAATGCTGCAAGTGCAGTTTTTTTATTCCTTCTGTGCCTTTCACCTACCACACTCTGCAAAGCTTTTTATTATTTTTCTCTTTTCTGATCCCCAAGTGCTCCTTTTCTTCCTCACACCTCCAGCTCGAAAAGCACCTGCATGCATATTTACTATATCAAAAGTAGAGAACAGTGTGTGTCTATTTATATGTGTGTGTATGCATAACAAAATATAAAACTTGGATCAATTACTTATTTTAAACTAAAGGTGGAAGGGATAAGAATTAATACTTAAACTAAAACAAATCTTATTTTTGACGAATTTATTATTTAAAACTCATTTGTGCCATTTTTATTTTCTTTGCATAACAAATCCTATAAACACAAAAATAACGTAAATAGCTCAAAAATATAAGGAACTAACTAAGAAAAGACGAGTGAATTTGAAGTAAAAATATATATAAATATGATCCGATCAGAACCCAACCCAATAGAACTTTTAAGTTGGCAAAGGTGATATAGAGCACATTACCATTAATAGGATTAGTGAGAATTACATTTGGACAATCCAAGACACATTTTGAGTTCTTGAGACAAGTATAAATGAATTGAATGTTCATGACATTGCATGAGATAATAGTTTTGAGAATATGACAGGATACGTTCCCAAGAAGTGAGGTTCACACAAGTAGCATTCAGAGATGAAGAATTGTAACTATCCATATTGGATCATTTGTTCACCAAGATCAGATTTCCAAAATGATTAATCATCACACCTAGAGGCAACAATTGTATAGCAATTTTCCTTTGATCTTAGAACCACCAACATGTAATTCCCATGTTCATCAATAACTCTACAACACGTCTTGGAAAAACAAACTTCATTGGAAACATCACAGAGTTAACCGATGTTAAGGAGATTAGTTGACAACCCAATCACATAACAAACATCTTTAAGTATGGGAGTCCAGGAATCTTGACGACTCATTTTGCAACAATCTCTACTTTGTCTCCTCCACCAAAGTTAATCAAATCACCTTTGAAAGGTACAAGTAACAAAAAAACCACTTTGTCACCAGTCATGCAGTGAGAGCAACCATTGTTAAGATGTCAGGTATAGCTCACAGATAGATGTTGAACTTTGAGGAATCAAGCACTTATCAAGGTCACGTTCAAAACCACTTGAACTTGACTTGACATTGCTTGAGCTTGATGAATTGACAATTTTGGACATTCTACTGACCTCTACAGTTAGACAATCTACACCTAGGTCTAATATCACCAAGATCATCACAATGATGACATTTGGGAACAATTCTAGTTCCTGAATAAGAGAACCAAAAAGATACAAAAGGTAGTAAAGCATGCGAGTTCACACACATGGAAATTGAATTATTTTCATCACCAGCAAGCACCTCTTTACCTCAAACGCCTTTTTGGTAAGCTCAGTATTGTCCAATACTGCAACACAAGTCTCATCAAATAGAGAATTATACATGCTTAACAACTCCTGAAATGATGTCACATTAGTATCATCTAACACTTCATCCTTTCCACTAGTAGATGCTTCGTCAACAGATGTAACAAATGTAACAACCTTTTCTTCATCATTTGATGACTTGTCCTATTGATTTTCCTTATTCACACTAAGATTGTCAATTGTAGCATAAGAAATGCTAAAGTGTCATGTCTAAAAGATGTGGTACCATTGATGTGTCAAAGTTGTTTAGAAGGCAAATTTACTAAACTGTCATTTCAGTCTAGTGACCATCATTTTACTAATCCTTTTGAAATTATGCACAGTGACCTTTAGGGGTCTAGTACCAGGTAATCTCATTGATGGATACAAATACTATGTCACTATTACTGATGAGTAAACTAGATTTCGTTGGTTGCTTCTTCTCTTTAATAGATTAGACTTCTTTGCCTCATTTTTATCCTTTAGTGCATTTGTAAAGAATCAGTTCTCTACTTCTGTTACAATTCTAGAAATTGATGGGGAGGGGTGAATATATGAACAATAATCATTTCTTCAAACACAAGGCATTGTTCATCATAAATCATGTACACCCCTGAACAAAATGGATTAGCTGAGACATATAGTTGAACCATAGTCACTTTGTTACAAACTGCCAAACTTCCATCAATTTTTGGGTATTTTGCTTGTCAAACTGTTGTTTACCTTGTCAATAGGATGCCAACACATTTTGCAGAATAAATCTCCATTTGAGATCTTGTGTGGTGTGTCTCCTAGCCTAATTCATCTCAAAATATTTGGATGTGCTTGTTTTCCATTGTTAAAACCATATAATACATCCAAATTGCAAACAAAAACAGTGAAATGTGTTCTCCTAGGATATGCATCAAAATACAAAGGTTATATGTGTTTTGATGTGCTTAAGAATAGAGTATATATATCTAGGTATGTGGTATTCAACGAACTAGAATTTCCTCACAAGGAATTGGTTACCACAACCCACCATCCTGCTATTTTACCTTCATCACATGCTATTTCATCCCCAATTCTAGTTCCAACACTTGAAAATGTTTTAGTTAACCCCACTTGCCAACCATTACAAGCAAATAGGGAAATTTGTATACCTGTAACCAATCATTTGCCACAAATTACACATGTTCCATCAATTGACCCCTCTTCTCAGTCTTCTACTAATACAATACCATCTAACCCTACACAGTCCATTCCTACAACTATAAGTTCCTCTCCTCAACCCCCTGTTAATCATTTGTTTAGTCCTGATAGTGTACATGTGGTTTTACCCTTTAAATATCATCCTATACAAACTAGGAGCAAAAGTGGTATTATCAAGAACAAGGGCTTTGTTGAGTTCTTTAAGTGATTCTATATCATGGACATGACACTAGTTAAGCCTACCATAAACAAATCAGTCCTTAAAATTCCAATTTGGTTCAAAGCTATGCAAGAAGAAATTGATGCCTTGCACTCTCAGGGAACATGGTTTCTAGTCTCTCTACTTTCTCAAAAGAACTTAGTGGCTGTAAATGGGTGTTTAAGATTGATAGGATTAAAAGCACACCACAAAGTAGCATACAAATGTCCTATTGATTTTCCTTATTAACACTAAGATTGTCAATTGTAGCATATGAAAATAAGGGTCTTTCCCGCAAAATATTGTTTTATCTAACTACTTAAAATGTCACAAAAACTGGTTGCTGTCCCAACTAACCAGCCACCGTAAAATAATTATTAGACCGACCTAAACTTATCTAAAATCTACAAAATTTTGTATGAAGATACTAGACACACAGAACTACACTTACACAAATTTTTGGGATTTTTGGAGTTGATTTGCTATTTAAATTAAATTGAACAAAAACAGGACAGAAATAGATTTTAGGTAGTTCACAAATTAAGAAAAACAAGTTAGGGGAATTGCTATCCACCACCAAATAATCATGCAAACATGTTATGTTTCATTCAAATTCCTTTTATTTCCGGATGAAGATGCTCAAGTTGGCTCAATGTTAGAACGCAACCTATTACTCTTTCTTACGTAGTATGTTAAAAGAATGGTGTTTTCAACTTAACTTAGTCCCAAGCATGCAATCTAAAATTGCGTGTTCATAGATTTAACAGGTAGAAATCATTAAGAATGGAAAGAGTTTGAGTCATCACAAGGCATCGTAAGTACTGGCGTTGTCTTACTTACCCTAGAAATTGGTTCACATGTTAATCGCAATTAACAAGTACTACTCTAGAACATATGTAGGTCCTCATTCGACAAGGGCAAGCACACACATATTCATAGCGTTAGAATCCTAGATATGCTTAGCACGTATGCATCCATAGAAAACAAATAAAGAATTGATCAATTTTCATCCATTCATAAAAGTAATTCAAACAAAATGTCATTACAAACTTGCAATCATATTCGGGGCTTCAAAACAGCCCCTAACTACTAAAAATTTTGTTACACATTATTATCAAATAAAACCAAAAGAAAGACATGAGTTTGAGAAGATAAAACCGAAAGAAGAGAATGCCAAGATTTCCTCCTTCCATTCCTTCCTTCCCACAAAGTTGCCTTGTCCTCTTTCTTTTCTATTTTTTTCTTTCTTTCTCTTCTTTCTCCAACCCTGCAACCTGCACCCTTTCCCCTTTTTAACTTGCTACCCTATTTTCTTCTCCCTAACTCACCCACTAACAGCCATTTAGTGATGGCAATAAGTGGGAGGAAATGGTAAAACAATTGTAACTCTTTGGGTAGCCGTTATGCCAATTACTCCCACTTAATCCTCATCTTTATTTCCATTTCCTCTTATATTTGAGTAGGTATCAGCTGGCTTGTTCTTGGCTGCATCAGTTTTGGCTGCTAGATTTATTGGGTTTATTGCTTTCATTGCAGTTACAAACTGCCCAGTCTCTTGTGAACCTTTCAGTGTTAAAGCAGCCATAACTTCTTCTACAAAAATTATATTAACAATCCACGAAATGGTCCAGAAAATAGACATCCGTAGCTTTCCAAGCATATAAGGCTCATTCTCTAATTCATTTTGAGCTGTTCACAACTTGCTTTCAAAGTCAGCTGACCTGCACAGGCAGTTTTGACGAATTTGTTACTTAATATCCAACTTGTGCTATTTTTCTTTTCTTGGCTTGACAAATCCCACAAAACACAAAAACAATGTAAATAGCTCAAAAATATAAGGAACTAACTAAGAAAAGACAGCTGAATTTGATGTAAAATATATATAAATATGAGCTTTTCAAATACCCCACACTTAGCTTTTGCTAGTCCTTGAGCAAAACGAAGAAAATATGAAAAAGTAGCAACATGAAAAACAATAGTTTCCTCCTATGTAACCCTCATAGAACTTCATTCAAGAAAACAAATCATCAAGAACCTTAGCTAGCACCAAACAAGCTAATCCAAGCTCATCTTCCTTATTCAAATGTTAGCAGTAACCTTTTAATCATCCATGAAGTGTAGTGTGTGTAATAGCCATGCTAATGCAATTTCAAGTTTTTTTTTTAAAACACCGCATGCTAACTAGTTACCTCCTCGCGGGACATACACTCAATCACACATATGTTTAGTTTAACGTGTTTCGCTCAAAGAATCAGATGTGAAAGATCTACCATAAGCTTGCATAAAGATCTCATCTCCACAATCATAATTGCAAAACTTAAATCAAGAGGACTTTTATTGGTTGTCATGAGGCTTAGGAAGAGGGTTATAGAAATGAAAGGATAGGTAAACTCAAGTTCCAAGCTACATTGCAAGCAATTCTCTTATTGAGATTTACAAGAACTCAAGCTCTCCAACCACTCTACTAATACCTCCAACCACACCCCTAAACTGATACTTAAAAAAAAAACTTTTTATTTGCTTTGTATGCTTTTTTTTTTTTTAATCAATTTTGCACATAACTAAATACAAACCTTAAATTCAAAGTACTTCACAAATATTTCTCATAAGACAATCTCACATTGCTCACTAGCTAGCTTGGAAAGGGTAAGGAAAAATGTTTAAGGTATAAGGGTAGACATATCTAGTGATAAGAAATAAAAGGCTCAATATATACGACGCAAATTGGCAATCTAATGATATCATTTCTCTTTAGGAAACATGCTTATTTGGGCCATGGTGATAAACCTAATGCCTTTATCCTTTCCAAGTTCATGCAATCAAATGACAAACATTTGGAAAGATTGTTACGCAAGTTCTAGAGATGTAAGTCACATAAGTTCATCACACATGAAAGAATATGAGTGTGTGAAAAATGCAAACACTTTCAATAGGCTCAAAAACTCACATAGGTTGTATATGGTCACTATATTCACATGCGAAGCTTTAAGTCATACTTTAGTTTCACATCAACAAGGCTATGTGGATTTGGTTTTTCACAGATAATTAAACATGTACAAGGCTAACAAGAGAATAAAGAATTTCACACAACACATGCTTACTAAGTTCTTGATCCCTGTAGTTCAAATTCAATCCAATTATATCATTGGGTCGGGAAACTAACAAAAATCTAATTCAAAGCAATAAATAAAACAAGACAATTGTTTTTTGAATTTTCAAATTTTCTGAATGTTTTTGTGTTTTTGTTTAGAGTAAATAAAACTAACTAAGAAAACAAAAAGAAACAACAGGAAAACAAATCAAACCAATTCAAATTTTCAATTTGGTCATTTTTTTTTTTGTCAATCCTTACCCCCAAACTTAAACTGGACATTGTCCCCAATGTCAAAAAAAAAAAAACACAATAATGCATAAAATAAAAATAAAATAAAATAGTAAGAAACAAAATGAAGCATTTGGACTGAAAACTTCCCCAATTTGCAGTAAAATCAAGTAATGACCCCCAAACTCCAATTCTGCAATCAACTCCAATGGTGGGCACGATCAAATTTTCCTACAAAGAAAAGAAATAATTCAATTTAGCATACAAAAAAATTCAGAAAACAAAAACAAACGGAAAATTGAAAATGAAATAAAAAGACAATGAATAGAAATATTGGGTTGCCTCCCAATAAGCGCTTGATTTTACGTTCGTAGCCGAACGGTACCAAGAGTAATCATCCAAGGGGAGATGGTTCTTGGAGGGGTACAACCTCCACATCATGCTCCACAAAAGACTCATAATATGGCTTGAGTCTATGCCCATTCACTTTGAACATGTTTCTAGTCTTTGCACTTTGGATTTCCATTGCACCATGAGGAAAACTATTAGTTATAACAAATAGACCAACCCATCGAGAATGAAGTTTACTTGGAAATAACTGAAGGCGAGAATTAAATAGAAGAACTTTTTATCCAATGGAAAAGCTCTTCCTTGATATCATCTTGTCTTGAAATGTCCTTGATTTCTCCTTGTATATTCGACTAGACTCGTATGCATCATTCCGGATTTCGTCTAACTCATTCAATTGAAGCTTTCTCTGCTGTCCAGCAACACTCATGTCCATATTGTAGGCTTTGATTGCCCAATAAGCTTTGTGCTCTAACTCTACTGGAAGACGGCATGGTTTCCCATAAACTAACCGAAATGGGGACATTCCAATAGGAGTCTTATAAGCAGTCCTATACGCCCACAATGCATTGTTCAAGCGCATGCTCCAATCCTTCATACTAGGATTGCTCCTTCCATGGCTGATGATTGCTCTAGGTATTCCAAATCCTGCAAAGATGTTACTCTTAATAAAATCTGAAACAACTTTTAAATCATTAGTTTTGGTGGCATTTGCTTCCACCCATTTAGAAACATAATCCACAGCCAATAAAATATAAAGAAAACCATTAGAAGATGGAAAAGGTCCCATGAAATCAATGCCCCACACATCAAAGATCTCAATAATCAAAGTAGGGGTTTATGGCATTTGATTTCTTGGGCCCAAGTTACCTGTTCGTTGACAAAGATCACATGTTGCACAAAACTCGTACGCATCCTTAAACAAACTAGGCCAATAAAAACCATTTTCTAACACCTTAAGAGTTGTCCTTTTTACTCCAAAATGGCCACCACATGCATAAGAATAACAAAAAGTTAGAATAGATTTAAACTTAGATTCAGGGACACACCTTCTAATTAATTGATCAATGCAATATTTCCACAAATAAGGATCATCCCACTCATAGTATTTGGCGATTTTCACAAGCTTATCTTTCTGAGCACGTGTAAAATCATCCGGAATCTTTTTAGTGACCTTGTAATTGATAATATCTGCATACCAAGGGTTAGTAGCCTTTAATGAAAACAATTGCTCATCCGGAAAACTCTCACGTAAAGGGATGAAATCTTCCTCTGTATTTGAATGCACAAATCTGCTAAGATGATCTGCTACAACATTCTCACTCCCTTTTCTTATCCTTGATCTCCAAGTCAAAGGAAGTAGAAGTATCCATCGAATGAGTCGCGGTTTTGCATCTTTGTTTACGAGTAGATACTTCAAAGCTGCATGGTCAGAAAATACAATAACTTTAGTCCCAATTAGATAAGATCTAAATTTTTCTAAAGCAAATACGACAGCTAAAAGCTCATTCTGTATTGTTGAATAATTCAACTGTGCATCATTCAGTGTTCGAGATGCATAATAGATGACATGTGGCACTTTGTTGACACGTTGCCTTAGAACTGCACCGACAACATAGTCTGAAGCATCACACATCAACTCAAAAGGTAAACTTCAATCTGGTGGTATGTGAAGGAAAAAAAATTTGTCCTAGCTAAGAACAAGTATGAACATTTGAATACTCATGCAAGCTATTAACACTTTTAAAGTAGGCATGCATCCAAAAACAATTCATAAAACCCATGACTTTCAAAGCCTAGTATATGGTGAACCAAAATAAACTCTTTAACAACATTAAAGAGAAAGAAGAATTTAGTGATTCTTTACACTTGAAGCTCACCCTTGATTACACAAGGGATTCACCCAAGTGGAGGGCCTTCAAGTCACCTCCAAGCTCCTTGACTCCACCTTGTGTTTTCCTCCCTTTAGTGCTCCTTTGAAAATTTGAGGAAATAAGGATTTGTTCTCCAAAACATCACAAGCTTGACGTCTCTAAGTCTCTTCACCAAGGTTGTATATTGTGAAGATGAAATGGGTGACTAAAGGAAGAAGAGATTGCTAGATTTCCCCTCCTTTAGTGGCCGGCCTCCTTAGAAGAAAATGGAGAAAATGTTTCACCCAATATCAACAAGAAAAACCCTAATGAGAGAATAGCTATAAAGTTGTTTTTATATCCTTTTCCTCGGTGAGTGGCAAGCTTGTAATTAAACAAACTTTGCCCATCCACCCTAATGGCCGGCCATCCTTTGTTATTGGGCTAATTCGCCCATTTTGTTTTAGTTGTCATACAACTTAAACATAATGTGCCTTGTGGTCCAAAACGCTTTTGGGCCCCGAAACCCAAAACCAACATATAAGCCCAATACGAACCTTTCGTATAATTAATTAACTAATTAATTAATCTTGACCATTCTTCAATTAATCCATTTAATTGCTTATCCATTTCATATAATTTCTTCACATACATCCTTACTCGGTGTACGATCCATTAGGTTCTAATTAGCGAGGCAGTGGGCGATGTTACTCTTAACGATCGATTGTGAATTGAAATCACATTTCAATTCTTCCTTTTTGTTGATTAGTGTTTGCTAGCCATTAGGGCTTCCACAAACCATGAGTGACGCCTAGCAGCATATCATGGTTACACAAGCGAAGTAGAATTGGTTGGAGAACCTATCCAGTTAGAACTACAATGCAATACGGTCCTTCTCTAATACAATACTTTTAATCACATTGTTTAAGTGATAGTTTGTTTCATGTCTACTATCCAATGTGATACTTTCCTATACGATTCCCTTGAATATGATTTGGAACAAACTTCCTAAGTCATATTCATTTGCTTCGGCCAAAGACTTTAGAATCATATCATAGAGTATTCTCCCTCCACCATGGAAGGTTAGAGATCCCTTTGTGTGCATTCATATGCCTACATGACTAGATAGCTTGACCCCAACAATGCCGTGGACACTCCAAAGGAATGCCGTTGACATGATCAAAGATCAAGGACCTAACCATTAGACATCTATGATGCCTCAGGTCAAAGGACTACATTGCATATTGCAACCTTAGAGTTCATACATGACATGGATGTTCGAACTCTCTTTTGATCGTAGTTCAGTGTACTCGAGTACTCTTTCGAGCACCTATGTGTTTGTCTTAGTGTCTAACACCAAATGACTTGAGACTAGTTATACTCACGATTGAGTCAACATAACACATACTAGCCTTAGCGGATTGTCAATGCCCAATTACCAATCCTATGGCTAGGAACGTTTTAGGAATGAACATAAGAGAAAGGTCTCGATAATCTGACTCATTAGATCACTTATCTCTTAGAACAAATACATTCCTTGGATTCCCTTATTGCTTAAACACATGATACAATAAATAGTGATTAACAATAAGATTTGCCCTCCATTAAACATATAATAGTTTAACACAATAAGTATTCCAAAAAGCTATTACATCAAATGAGTGGCTTTGTGGGCATACTTCTAACAATCTCCCACTTGCACTCAAAGCCACCTTCCCATGTATCTAATACCCATCTTTTCCATATGACGGTTAAGCTGGATCTGAGACATTGGCTTTGTCAGTGGATCTGCTACGTTATCGGCTGAAGCAACTTTGAGGATGTTGATTTTCCCCTCGGCAGCATATCTTCTAATGATATTAAAGCGTCTGTCAATATGAACTTCTTCATCTAGAACGCTTCTTTGCCGGCTTCAGCTGCAGCGACATATTCAGCCTCTGTCGTGGAATCAGCAATTACACTTTGCTTCTTGCTTTTCCAACTGACAGCCCCACCATTCAGAGTGAATACATATCCGGAGTTGGAACTTCTATCATCGACATCAGATTGGAAATCAGCGTCTGTATAGCCTTCCACTCGCAACTCTGATGCTCCTCCATACACGAGGAACATTTCCTTAGTTCTTCTTAAGTACTTAAGGACCGTCTTGACAGCTCCCCAGTGTTCTGATCTTGGGTTAGATTGATATCCACTAGTAATGCTCACAGCATATGCAATATCTGGCCTTGTGCATATCATGGCATACATGAGACTTCCTATGGCTGAAGCATAAGGAATACAACTCATTTGCCGTATCTGTTCAAGAGTTTTAGGTTCCATGGATTTAGAAAGGTGAATTCCATGTCCAACAGGAAGAAAACCTTTCTTAGATTGTTCCATCTGGAACCTACTTAGCACCTTATCAATGTACATAGATTGGGATAATCCAATTATTTTTTTGGATCTATCACGATAGAGCTTTATCCCAAGTACATAAGATGCTTCTCCCAAATCTTTCATGTGGAAGGTTTTGGACAACCACACTTTTACAGAAGAAAGTACTGCAGTGTCATTCCCGAATAGTAATATGTCATCTACATATAACACTAGGAATACAACTGCATCCCCAACGACCTTTTGATAAACACAATTGTCGTCTTCGTTTTGAGTAAAACCAAACGTTTTGATCTCAGCGTCGAAACGAATGTTCCAGCTTCTGGAGGCTTGCTTAAGTCCATAAATGGACCTTTGAAGCTTGCATACCTTAGTCTTTTCAGACTTGGACATGAAACCCTCGGGTTGAGTTATATAGAGCTCTTCCTCTAGGTAGCCGTTCAGAAAGGTCGTCTTCACGTCCATTTGCCATATCTCATAATCATGGTACGCAGCTATCGCAAGCAAAATCCGAATGGACTTAATCATGGCTACAGGAGAGAAGGTTTCTTCATAGTTAATCCCTTCTCTTTGCCTATAACCCTTGGCTACTAGTCTAGCCTTATAAGTCTCCACGTTCCCATCAACGCCTATCTTCCTCTTGAAGACCCATTTGTTTCCAACATGTACAATACCTTCTGGAGGGTCTACAAGAGTCCAGACCTGATTTTGATACATGGAATCCATCTCGGATTTCATGGCATCTTGCCATCTCTTTGAATCAATGTCGGACATTGCTTCAGAGTAGTCTTTAGGGTCCTCCTTTGTTTCATTGTCACCTAGAAGGTACAATTCATCAAAGTCATTGTCTAAGCCATACCTTTTAGGTGGCTTACTAACCCGTTCAGATGTACGTGGAGCTAGGGGTTTAGGAACAGGGTTGTCATCTTGTTGAGTGCTGGTTTGTGGTTCATCATTAATCTCATTAATTTCTTTCAATTCTATCGTTTTCTCACTACTTCCATTGAGAACGAATTCATCTTCAAGGAATATAGCAGTTCTGGCGACAAAGACTTTCTTGTCGTCAGGGTTATAGAATTCGTATCCCAAAGTCTGTTTGGAATACCCCACAAAATAGCACTTAACAGATCTTGCTTCAAGCTTGTCAGCTCCAAGCCTTTTAACGTAAGCCGGACAACCCCAAATCCTAATATGATTAAGATTTGTGCTTTTGCCATGCCATATCTCATATGGTGTTTGTGAAACTGACTTGGAAGGTACTCTATTAAGCAAGTAAGCTGCTGTATATAGAGCGTATCCCCAGAATGATACTGGTAGATTAGCATAACTCATCATAGAACGAACCATGTTCATCAAGGTTCGATTTCTCCGTTCAGAAACCCCGTTATGCTAAGGAGTTCCTGGTGGAGTCCACTGTGATACTATTCCACACTCTTTGAGATAATCTAGGAACTAGTTACTTAGATATTCACCCCCTCGATCTGATCTTAGGGTCTTTATCTGTTTCCCAGTTTGCTTCTCAACTTCATTCTTGAATTCTTTGAACCTTTCAAAGGATTCTGACTTGTACTTCATAAGATACACATAGCCAAACCGAGAGTGATCGTCGGTGAATGTGATATAGTAGGAGAAGCCTCCTCTCGACGTAGTAGACATAGGTCCACATACGTCAGTGTGGATTAACCCTAGAATTTCAGTGGCACGTTCTCCTTTTCCAGTAAATGGAGATTTGGTCATTTTACCTTTCAAGCAACATTCACAAGTACCCATTTGGTCATTACCTAATGGGCGGATATATCCGTCTTTCGACATCTTGCGAATCTTATCAAGGTTCACATGTCCAAGTTTAAGATGCCACATCTTTTCTTGGTTAACTTCTTCTCTAGCCCTTTTGGGTTTTGAGGTATTCCCGCTCTCAATACAGTGCATCCCACTATTCGTCTCTAGGTGAAAAAGTCCCTCTATCATATTACCATGAGAGATAATACGACCGTTCAAGTATAAAGTGCAACTCATTTTGTTAAACAATACTGAGTGCCCAACTCGTAAAAGCTTAGAGATAGAAATCAAATTCTTTATACATGAAGGAAAATATAAACAATTTTTAAGTTCCAGGACTTCCCCAGAGGGTAGGTTAAGCATGTAGGTGCCTATTGCTTTTGCAGAGATTTTAGGGCCGTTCCCAACTTGCACAACCATCTCCCCATTGCGCAGTGACCTGCTCCCAGCTAGTCCCTGCAACGTATTGCAGATATGTTGACTAGCGCCTGAATCAAATATCCAGGAATTGGAGCTCACTGTAAAAGCACTCTCTATGACAGAAATAGTCTCTTCAAAAGTTCGTGTCATAAGGCTCGCATAATGAGAATGACCAGCTAGCCTTTCTAACATTTGATCAATGAATGGGACTGGAAAGTGATCCTTGCGTGTGGTGCTATTTATCTTTCGATAGTCTGTACAGACTCTCCAACTATTTTGCACACGTGTAGGCATTAACTCATTAGCTTCATTCTTAACAACTGTGACTCCAGATCGCTTCGGAACTACTTGAACAGGGCTCACCCACTTGCTGTTCGAGATATGATATATAATGCCAACATCTAGAAGTTTGATAACCTCTTTCTTGACAACCTCTATCATGAGTGGGTTTAAACGGCGTTGAGCTTCCCTTGTTGGTTTTGCACCTTCCTCCAACAGAATTCTATGCATACATGTAGCTAGATTTATACCTTTGATATCTGCTATACTCCAAGCTATGGCAGTTTTGTGATCCTTCAGTACCTAAATCAGTTTCTCCCTTTCTTCTGCTGTGAGTTGTGATGATATGATGACCGGTAATGTTTCATCCTCTCCCAAAAATGCATACTTCAAATGTTCAGGAATCGGTTTAAGCTCCAATTTGGGTGCCTGAATCACAAAAGGAAGAGTTTTTTCATTAGAAGTAGGAAGAGAAATAAAATAGGAAGAACACTTACCACGAATTGGTGAAAGAGACTCAAGAGCGGCCACTGTTTGGATTAATTCTTCTTCAATGTGCTCTGAATAATTAAAATTTCCATATGTAATGCTATGCACTAATGCCTTCTCTAAATTATCTTGTCCCACACCTTTATTAAAACAATCCTGCACAAAATAGTCAAACATATCAATAGACAAACAAGATTCAAAATCACTAGGGTACCTCATAGCATTGAAGATTCTGAACTTGACGCTTTCCCCATCAATTTCCATGGTTAAGGTACCATCGTAAACATCAATCTTCGTCCGTGCCGTTCTAAGGAATGGTCTTCCCAATATAAGAGGAAGTGCAGTAAGCATAGGGTCATGTTCCATCTCAAGAACAAAAAAATCAGTGGGAAAAATGAGCTTATTCACTTGCACAAGTACATCCTCCAATAGGCCTTTGGGATATCTATTTGAACGATCTGCTAACTAGATTACTACCTTTGTTTCCTTCAAGTCTCCAAGTTTCAATGATTCATACACTGAATATGGCATCAAATTAATGGATGCACCCAAATCACACAATGCTCTCCCAAAGTTTTTCCCTCTGATTACACATGGAATGGTAAAGCTACCGGCATCTTTCAACTTTTGTGGCAGCTTCCTCTGCAAAATAGCTGACACTTCCTCGCTAAATGCCACAGTTTCTTGATCATTGAATCTCCTCTTGTTCGTACAAAGCTCTTTAAGGAACTTTGCATACTTGGGCACTTGTTTTATGGCATCTAAAAGAGGTAAGTTCACTTGGACTTTCCGGAAAGTATCCAAGATTTCCTTATCAGTTTGCTCTTTCTTAGACTTCATAAACCTACGAGGAAAAGGAATAGGGACACATGAGTTAAATGAATTTTGAACTTCTTTACTTACCTTATCAAAATCTTTTGTGTTCAATTTTGTAGCTTTAAGAGACTTTTCAGTTTCTGTTGAAGCCTTATCTTGCTCAAGATTCTTGGTTTGTAGCTCCCTTGCTCATTTGTATCTTTTCTAGTCCTCTTTTGCATCCTTGACTACTTAGAAACTTCTTTTCAACTCCTTAAAGTCACAACATTTATTTGCTCCGCATTTAGATTCACCACGGTCTGGCTAGGCAACCTTCTTGGTTGGTTTTGTTGCCCCATCAAACTTGCTAACTAACTCATTTTGCGCTCAAGGTTTTCAATTGCTTTGTCTCTTTTTGTTGATGAGATTGAGTAGAGTTAACTAAAGAAGCAATTAAATCCTCAAGAGACTTACTTGGAAGTTGTTGTTGTTGAGGCTGAAATGGTGCATGTGGTCTTGCTTGAAAAAAACCAGATGGACGGTTATAGTTGTTGGTAACAGATTGTTGTCCGTTGTCTTGATTGTTCCACTTTAAGTGTGGATGATCGCGCCACCCTGCGTTATAGTTGTTGGAGTATGGATCATACTTTTGCCTTTGTTGCCCTTGAAACCCTCCTAACGCATTAGCTTGCTCAAGACCACCTTGATCCATCAATGAAGGGCACATGTCTGTGGCATGTCCCATCATTGAACATACACCACACACCTGTTTTGGAGCCACCATAACCTGTTGCACAAGATTAGTCAAGTTAGCTAATTGTAATTCAATACTAGAATTAGCACTTACCTCATTAACTTTCTTAAGAGGTAGCTCATCTCTCCCTCCAAATTGTCGTGTGTTGCCAACAATGTTCTTTAATAATGCTTTAGCATTTGTAGGTGTCTTGTCCATGAATGCTCCTCCACTTGCTGCATTAAGCATTACACGATCAGTACTTCACAATCCTTCATAAAAATACTGTATTAAAAGATGCTCTGAAATTTGATGATTAGGACAAGATGCAACCAAATGTGTGAATCGCTCATAGCAATCTCCAAAGGGTTCTCCATGTTGTTGTCGGATTGCACATATGTCCTTCCTTATGCTTGTAGCTTTTGTGCCCGAAAAATATTGTCTCAAGAATACTTGCTTCACCTGGTTCCATGTGTTCATTGATCCCGAAGGTAAATTGTAAAGCCACTCATTTGCCTTAGCTTCTAATGTAAATGGGAATGCCCTTAATTTGACTTGCTCCGCATCAACATTTGCCGGTCTTATTCGTAAGCATACCATGTGAAACTCCATGAGATGCTTGTTGGCATCCTCTGTTGAGAAGCCATGGAACTTAGGCAAGTAGTGAATCATGCCGGACTTGAGCTCAAATCCTCCGTCTGCATTTGGATAGGTGATGCACAAT
>VIEB01000183.1:177405-195490 GCA_006547085.1 Malus baccata | reverse complement strand
TTGTTGTTGTTGAGGCTGAAATGGTGCATGTGGTCTTGCTTGAAAAAAACCAGATGGACGGTTATAGTTGTTGGTAACAGATTGTTGTCCGTTGTCTTGATTGTTCCACTTTAAGTGTGGATGATCGTGCCACCCTGCGTTATAGTTGTTGGAGTATGGATCATACTTTTGCCTTTGTTGCCCTTGAAACCCTCCTAACGCATTAGCTTGCTCAAGACCACCTTGATCCATCAATGAAGGGCACATGTCTGTGGCATGTCCCATCATTGAACATACACCACACACCTGTTTTGGAGCCACCATAACCTGTTGCACAAGATTAGTCAAGTTAGCTAATTGTAATTCAATACTAGAATTAGCACTTACCTCATTAACTTTCTTAAGAGGTAGCTCATCTCTCCCTCCAAATTGTCGTGTGTTGCCAACAATGTTCTTTAATAATGCTTTAGCATTTGTAGGTGTCTTGTCCATGAATGCTCCTCCACTTGCTGCATTAAGCATTACACGATCAGTACTTCACAATCCTTCATAAAAATACTGTATTAAAAGATGCTCTGAAATTTGATGATTAGGACAAGATGCAACCAAATGTGTGAATCGCTCATAGCAATCTCCAAAGGGTTCTCCATGTTGTTGTCGGATTGCACATATGTCCTTCCTTATGCTTGTAGCTTTTGTGCCCGAAAAATATTGTCTCAAGAATACTTGCTTCACCTGGTTCCATGTGTTCATTGATCCCGAAGGTAAATTGTAAAGCCACTCATTTGCCTTAGCTTCTAATGTAAATGGGAATGCCCTTAATTTGACTTGCTCCGCATCAACATTTGCCGGTCTTATTCGTAAGCATACCATGTGAAACTCCATGAGATGCTTGTTGGCATCCTCTGTTGAGAAGCCATGGAACTTAGGCAAGTAGTGAATCATGCCGAACTTGAGCTCAAATCCTCCTTCTGCATTGGGATATGTGATGCACAATGGTTGTTGATCCGTATTTGGTGTTGCCAATTCCCTCAAAGTACGGTTATCAGCCATGCCTTCTTGTGGTTCTTCCTCCTCTTCTAAACTCAAATGTGGTGGAGAAGATGGTGGTAAAGACATCGATGCACGCTTCTGCTTGATTTTTCTCTGAAGCTTTCGAAGTGTTCGCTCAAGCTCAGGATCGTAGGAAGCAAGATCAATGCTCTTGGACCTTCAAGTATGCATATACTACGAAGAGTACCTGAAGTAAAAACAAAAACAAAAACACTAATTAGGCAAGAAAAGAAAACAATAGAAAAATAAGTAATTAGAAATAACAATCCCCGACAACGGCGCCAAAAATTTGATAGGATTAAAAGCACACCACAAAGTAGCATACAAATGTCCTATTGATTTTCCTTATTAACACTAAGAATTGTCAATTGTAGCATATGAAAATAAGGGTCTTTCTCGCAGAAGATTGTTTTATCTAATTACTTAAAATGTCACAAAAACTGGTTGTTGTCCCAACTGACCAGCCACCGAAAAATAATTATTAGACAGACGTACACTTATCTAAAATCTACGAAATTTTGTATGAAGATACTAGATACACAGAAATTCACTTACACAAATTTTTGGGATTTTTGGAGTTGATTTGCTATTTAAATTAAATCGAACAAAAAACATGACAGAAATAGATTTTAGGTAGTTCACAAATTAAGAAAAACGAGTTAGGGGAATTGCTATCCACCACCAAATAATCATGCAAACATGTTATGTTTAATTCAAATTCCTTTTATTTCCGGATGAAGATGCTCAAGTTTCGCTCAATGTTAGAACTCAACCTATTACTCTTTCTTACGTAGTATGTTAAGAGAATGGCGTTTTCAACTTAACTTAGTCCCTAGCATGCAATCTAGAATGGCGTGTTCATAAATTTAACAAGTAGAAATCATTAAGAATGAAAAGAGTTTGAGTCATCACAAGGCATCATAAGTACTTGTGTTGTCTTACTTATCCTAGAAATTGGTTCACATGTTAATCGCAATTAACAAGTACTACTCTAGAACATATGTAGTCCTCATTCGACAACGGCAAGCACACACATCACACATATTCATAGCGTTAGAATCCTAGATATGCTTAGTATGTATGCATCCATAGAAAACAAATAAAGAATTCATCAATGAGACAAGTAGTGAATCAATTTTCATCAATTCATAAAAGTAATTCAAACAAAATGTCATAACAAACTTGCAATCATATTCAGGGCTTCAAAACAGCCCCTAACTACTAAAAATTTAATTACACATTATTATCAAATAAAACCAAAAGAAAGACATGAGTTTGAGAAGATAAAACCGAGACAAGAGAATGCCAAGATTTCCTCCTCCCTTTCCTTCTTTTCCGCAAAGCTGCCTTGTCCTCTTTCTTTTCTATTTGTTTCTTTCTTTCTCTTCTTTCTCCAACCCTGCAACCTGCACCCTTTCCCCTTTTTAACTTGCTACCCCATTTTCTTCTCCTTAACTAACCCACTAACAGCCATTTAGTGATGGCAATAAGTGGGAGGAAATGGTAAAACAATTGTAACTCTTTGGGTAGCCTTTATGCCAATTACTCCCACTTAATCCTCATCTTTATTTCCATTTCCTCTGATATTTGAGTAGGTATCAGCAGCTTGTTCTTGGCTGCATCAGTTTTGGCTGCTAGATTTATTGGGTTTATTGCTTTCATTGCAGTTACAAATTGCCCAGTCTCTTATGAACCTTTCAGTGTTAAAACGGCCATAACTTCTACAAAAATGATATTAACAATCCGTGAAAAGCTCCAGAAAATGGACATCCGTAGCTTTCCAAGCATATAAGGCTTATTCTCTAATTCATTTTGAGTTGTTCACAACTTGCTTCCAAAGTCAGCTGACCTGCACAGGCAGTTTTGACGAATTTGTTACTTAATATCCAACTTGTGCTATTTTTCTTTTCTTGGCTTGACAAATCCCACAAAACACAAAAACAATGTAAATAGCTCAAAAATATAAGGAACTAACTAAGAAAAGACAAGTGAATTTGATGTAAAATATAAATATGAGCTTATCAAAGATCAAGAAGAATTTAGATGGTTCTATAGCTGGACATAAAGCTAGGCTTGTTGCTAAGTTTTTTAGTCAAGAACCTAGTCTGGTTTATGAAGAAATCTTCCGCCATGTGGTCAAGGCAACTACTGTGAGGATGATTTTGGCTTTAGCTACTTACTTTAGTTGGCCTCTTAGACAACTTGATGTTAAAAATGCATTTTGGCAAGGTGTTTTACAAGAGGAGGTCTATATTTGTCAGCCTCCTAGATTTGAAGATCCTAATCATCCTCAATTAGTATGTAAACTTCATAAATCCCTTTATGGCTTAAAGCAAGCACCCAAAGCATGGAATGAGAGGTTCACTACTTTTCGTCCTTCCATTGGTTTTCAATCCACATACTATGGCTCTTCTCTCTTTGTGAAAAAATTTGGTTATGATGTTGTGATCCTTTTGTTGTATGATGATGATATAATACTTACTGGTAGCGCCTGTTATGTTATACATAAGGTTATTAAGTCTTTGACTACTAAGTTTGATATTAAAGACTTGGGTGATCTGCATTATTTTTTTAGTATTGAGATAACTAAGATTGTTACTTGCATATTTCTTTCTCAATCAAAGTATATACAAGATTTGTTGCACAAGTCTAAGATGATTGAATCCAAACCCTGTGATACTCCCTATTTGCCATATAATTAATAGGCTGATCATGGATGATATCATATACCTTATACAAGCCTCACTACTTATACAAGCATTGTAGGTGCTCTCTAATACCTTACTTTCACAAGGCCAGATATTTCCTTCTTTGTGCATCAGGTTTACCAATTTATGCAGAATCTAATTGTTGCCCATTTTAATGCAATAGATGGAATCCTAAGGTATCTCAAGGGTACTACGCACTATGGATTAACTTATTCCAGAAGAGACTTGCCTTTAGTGATGTTGACTGAGCAGGAGATCCAAATGATAGTATATCTGCTACTGGACTGGTGATATTCTTAAGTCTAAATTCAATTTCTTAGTCTTCTAAAAAACAGCAAACTGTGTCTAGATCTTCTACAGAGGCATAATACAATTTATATGTCTACTACTTCAGCTAAATTGGATTGGATCCAGCAAATTTTAGCTTTTATACATATTTGTATTCCTTCTACACCAGTGCTTTTCTGTGATAATCTTTTTGCAATTGCCCTGTCTTTTAACCTCGTTCAACACCAAAAGACAAAGCACATTGACGTGAATGTATACTTTGTCAAAGAAAGGATTGCAAAGAACCAACTTGGGGTACAATTTGTGTCTTTCAGAGAGAGGTTTGCAAGCATCTTTACTAAAGGTCTTAGTGCCCCTTTGTTCAGAATACGTTCCAACCTCATGCTTGAAAATATGAGTTTAAGGAGGCATGTTAGAGTATATTGGATGGTTATATATTGTGACACTTGTAGGTAGATTAGATGGTTGGTTAATAAGGTTGTTAGAGATAGCTAGGTAATGTGGCTTCTCCATATATAGTATGTTGTAATTACATACTCATTAGAAAAGAAATAGAAAGAATAATAGAAAAGATTTTTGAGTTTCCCTTTTTCTTACTCATTTTCTCTCTCTCTAACCTTTTTCTCCATTGATACCGAACTCTGTGTATAGCTTAACAAATATATCTTTATACTCATCCATATACCCGATTCCTATCGTTCATGCTCTACCCATTATCCCTCAAAGACCCGAACCCAGGGAAAATTGTCATTTCTATTTTTTAGTATGAATAATTCTAAGATATTGTGTAAAACTTCGTTAGCTATAATTCAATATAAAGCATGAGTGCACAACGTGCTAGTAGTATACCGCCAGAGATTTGCTGTCCCTAAATTTGTGTCTCCTTTCATGTCCCCTTCCATTTATGTCCTTTAATATAACTTGTAATTTAACAATGTCAAAAGTTTAATAAGTGTTTTTTGTTTGTTTTTTTGTCAAAAAATATTTAATAAGGTTAAATAAAAAAAAACTAAAAGTTAAAAAATTAAAACCAACAGCCGCTCAAACAGCCAACAACACCGGTCTGTCATCGGAGAACTCCACGGCTGGCGAAACCTCCTTTTCTCTCTGTTCGCCATTTTTTTCTCCGTTCAAATACCCAATCGTGATCGACCCAATCCGTCAAACATCAAATTTTATGTAAATTTTGGTTTCAGGAAGCAAGGAAGAAATCTAGTCAATCTATACAAACGAGATTTGAATCGACTCGATGACAATAAACGGCGATATCATAATATACGGGAAGGTTCGACTCAATCATCCTACGGGAGTTCGCTGGTGAGATATATAGAGAGAGAGTGTAATGGAAGATTCAACAGACGTGTGAATTGCCGCCAACTGAGCTTGAAGGGAGTTGCAGACTTTCGGACTTCCAGTTGGGATTTGTTTTCTTTTTGTTTTGATTTTTCAATTTTCTTTGGTGAATCAGTTTTTGTATTTAAATAAATATTAATTAAGAAAAGTTGACACCGTTAAATTGGGAGTTAAGTTAAATGACATAATTAGAAGTAGATATGGCAGGAGACACAAAGTTCTGGACAGCAGATCCTGGCCCGTATAATACAGACCATGCATATTGCATGATGCAATTAATAAGATTCATGAACTTCACAATATCTCAGATAATTGAATACGACATGATTAATACACTTTAATTTAATTAAAATATTGTTGACGAGTGTTTGCTGTCATCGTCTTAACTGCCATGATAAGAAAACAAACCCTAATTAAAGACGAAATAATATTGTTTATGACCCGTTGAATTAGTATCTGTGTTTAGCAAAGTTTTCTTCATCTTATACAGGATGCAAGTTTTCTTCATCTTATACAGGATGCAAGTTTTCTTCATCTGATACAGGATGCCCTCCTAGCTAGATTCGTTGTAATCTTTCTTCAAGTCAATAAATATTATCGTTTCCTTCAAAACCTAAAACAAAATACGTATGTGTTAATTTCATTGCTTACCAAATAATATGTCTAGATATGGCTTGTTACAACAAGTAAGAAAAGTCAGAAATAATATATATAGGGTAAATTGCGGTTTAACCCCCTAAACTATCATTCTAGTTGAAATTGATCCCTTAAACTATTATTTTGGTAAATTAACCCCCTAAACTATTTAAAATCAGTCAATTAACCCCTTGCCGTTAGATTGCGGAATCAATTCTGTCAAATTCAAGGGGCAAATTAGAGATTTCATCATTACTTGTCAACTATAACCACCAATAAAATTTTCACACATGGACACAAAATAATTCAAAAATATATAGCATAATGAGAAAACATAATAAATGATGTGAGAATTACTTGACACACAAATTAAACCCTCTTGTTGACAATTGTAGTATATGTATAAGTAGGGATCGTTCTGGACCGGGGATTAGGAGGGCTTGCTAATAACCTCTCACTTGACTCAAAAATATAAGAAGAAACTTAAAAACACAAAAGTAGGCTTTAAAACACTAAACTAGACTCAAAGAGTTCAAAACAAACTTAAGCACACTTTGATACAAGAAAATAAATGGGGGTATTGGTTTTGGTTGTGATTGAGATAAAAAGTAAAACTAAATATATGGTTGATGGATTAGCTAGAGATCAATTCTTCACACATGACACACTTGAACATGAATTGATTTTCAGTTGTTTTTTCAATAAATTGTAAATTTCAATACTCCAGATTAACCGTGAACACCACTTTTTTAACCCTCAGTTTTTCCACAAGTTATTGGGTTGGATGATTGCATACGACAACCCAAAACATTCCCTACAAGTTCCCTACATGAATTGCATAATAGAGATACAAGCAAGAATCATTAAGTTCTATGAAAAACATAAGCATTGACGAGGCACTCGTTACTATGATTTGCATGAAACTTATGCCAAGAATTTACTTAACACGATTGTGGATAACAACCTTCACTACTTGTGAATATAAGTTCATAACGATTAGGTGAAATTCACTTATATTCTAGCATCAAATTCATGCATGTAAATTAAGTATGCATCCTTAATCGACATACAAAAATAAGTTATCAATCAAACAGTTAAGCAAATTAAATCACAACTCAGAAATCACAACTGAAGGTAATCAATTCATATTACAAATATATTCATGGTTTCGAATTAACCTCTAGCCAAAATAAGTTTATTTACACATTATTAAAAACAGAAATAAAGTAGAAGTTTGAAAAGATTGAACCGAAAGAGGATCTGCTGCTTGGACTCTGAACTGCATTTTCATGCTGACCTCCTGTCCTGCGTCTCATTTTTCACGCTGACCTCCCTCTTCTCCCTGATCCAATCCCCTTCTCACGCTGCCCAAAGGCAGCTCTCTTTCTTCTCTATTCTTTTCTGCTCTCCCTCATGCTCAAGCTGCCAAATGGCAGATTTTCTCCTGACTTTCTGCGAGCTGCCCAAAGGCAGCCCTCTCCGTCCTCTCCAAGATCCCCCCTCGAGCTCCACTTCTCTCTATCCTTTTATTTCCCTTTCTTTTCTATTATTTCCCCTCTGTCTTCCAGCTCTTCTTTTTATTTTATTCTATCTGGCAGTCACGCCAACCTCCTCACTTCTATTATTTTATTTCCCACTCGTTTTCCACTAGCTGCAAAGACCTATTTCTTTTTGTTTCTTTTCTTTACTCACCAACTGCAAAACACTTCAATTTTAGATATATCATATAATTTCTAATGCCATATAATTTATTTAGCCTAACTTCCATGACCTATAATCCGTGACATAATGAGAACGACTAAAGCAATTTTCGACGTATTTATTATTTAAAACTCATTTGTGCCATTTTTATTTTCTTTGCATAAACAAATCCTATAAACACAAAAATAACGTAAATAGCTCAAAAATATAAGGAACTAACTAAGAAAAGACAAGTGAATTTGAAGTAAAAATATATATAAATATGATCCGATCAATAAACCAAATGTTTACATAACAGACCATCTCACATTGTTATTACACATTATTTTGTTTTCATGTCATATTTACTTTATTGGTTATAGTTGACAAGTAAGAATTAATGATAAGAAAAACTAATTTTCCTTTGAATTTGACGAAATAGTGGATGAAAATTGACTTATTTCAAATAGTTCAGGTGTAACATCCCACATCGCCCAAAGAGTGGATCATCTAAGCTTTATATATACATGCCCACCTCCATTTAGCACGAGACCTTTTGGGAGCTCACTGGCTTTAGGTTCCGTAGGAACTCCGAAGTTAAGCGAGAAAGAGGCCAGAGCACTCCCAAGATGGGTGACCCACTGGGAAGTTGCTCGTGAGTTTTCAAAAATAAAACTGTGAGGGAATGTTATGCCCAAAGCGGACAATATCGTGCTACGGTGGTGGAATGGGCCCAGGATGTGGAGGATCCGGACCGGGATGTGACAAATGATATCAGAACCAATTCCTGGGCGAAAGTGTGCCTACAAAGACATCGGGCTCCTAAGAGGGGTGGATTGTAACATCCCACATCACCTAAGAGTTTGATCCTTAAATGTTTATTCTCATCTCTACCTAGCACGAGGCATTTTGGGAGCTCACTGGCTTCGGGTTCCATCGGAACTCCGAAGTTAAGCGAGTTCGCGCGAGAGCAATCCCATGATGGGTGACCCACAGGAAAGTTGCTCGTGAGTTCCTAAAAACAAAACCTTGAGGGAATGGTAAGCCCAAAGCAGACAATATCATACTACGGTGGTAGAACGAGCCCGGAATGTGATGGATCCGGGCCGGGATGTGACATCAGGGGGTCAATTTCAACTAGAGTAATAGTTCAAACAGTCAAAGAGGAGTTTACCCATATATATATATATATATATGCCAGCAAATTAAAAGACTCTTCGATACATAGTACGATTGTCAAGATTAAACATTGGTATTCGCTTAAAGAAATGACGTCACTGGATAGATCATGAAGAAAGTGACATTGTTTAATTAATTATATGATGAAATACATGCACAAATTCAAACCTTATACTGAGTTGACTATTTGCAGGCTTACAAGTTTCCAACATTTAATTTTTTTTTTTTTCAAATAGTTTAGTATTAACACGATAATAACTAGTAATCTAAATAATTAACCAAGTGGACTCCTGAGAAATAAAGTTTAGCTAGTAATCTAAAACATGTCAAACTATGTATATGGAAAAATAAATCAATGCATACGTAAAAAAATGTGTCTCTGGCAAATAATTGACGATTAAGTGAAATCAAATTCCTCTATCTAGCTAACAATACAACATGTCACGTCCAAAACCTTGATGAAATATGAGACACAAGGCCGGCTTGAGGGTAGCTGAAGCAGGTTCCCGCGTAGACCCCCAAATTTAAAATACATATATATATATACATGTTTTTCTTTTTCCTCACCCACATGTAAAAGGAAATTACTATTCTCTTCACTGTAGTATTTTCCCCATTCATCAAATGCAATCCCGGTTACCCAACCATTCACTCATTTGGTAACCTTAATAGGTAACTTGTACCAATAAACAATAGAAAAGATTGGAATTTGGCGTACTGGGTAGCAAGTCTAGTGACTTCTCTTTCCGTCGAATTGGTTCGACTTGGTGGCGACTGACAGGTGAGCCTAGCAAGGTGATATCCTTCCCCACTTACATGTCAGGTCAATGCTTCCTTTTTTTTTCCTGTAATTTAATTTGTAAGCTTGTTTGTAAATTGAATTAGGATTTTCGAGTGCATGTTCCCTCTAGGGATTTAGGATTTGAAAGTTTTTGGAGATTCAATCTTTTAGGGGTTTCCGGATTCAACTTTAGGGTCTTACCGTTTTGCACATCAAATTATGTAAACTTATTTATTTATTACATTTGGGTCTAAAACGCGAGTGTACCATTCAAGTAATGTTTGTATATCTTAAATGACACACCCCGATCCTAGAATCAAGGCGTGCTGGCCGTCACGTGAGTGTGACGTAACCAAAAGTGCGACGCGGAAGCAATAGGTAAGAGAAATATGAAGAAATAAAAACCAAATACTAGCAATAATAACCAACTAGCATGCTAGAGTAAGTTTAAGTGTGAAACACACATATTCAGAGCATGAGTACTTGGTGCAGTCAAGTAGGAACATTACTAAATTACAACACCCGAAGGTGAGTCCTACATGAGTAGTCTGTCAGAATGTCGTGGGAATCTTCGTGGGCCACCAACGCTGCTAACTAGAACCTGGAGAGGCGCAAAACAAAATTGAGTGGGTCAGTAAAACAAAGCTTTTCGAAAACGTTTCAAATAATAACATTTCTAACCCCTCGCTGTAAAACCTGTATACTTTCCCAGAAAATAACATAATATGCATATAATCTTCATATATCTCAAATCACAATTCTTTATCAAAAATAAAAAAGTATGCCATGCATAAATGTCAATAACAGAATAAGGATGCATCAATATAACAGGTGAAGTAATGAATCAACCGGAGACCCTGCAGTTGGTCCTGTACGGTTAATTCTAAAGCAATATCCAATCCAACCTGAGTCACCGCAGTGACCTGTACGGTGCTACTCTGCACATAAATCGGAAATACTTGAAGTAGTCTGTACGATAAGAAAGGTGTAAGAATACGCTATAGTGCTTCTCTCATCAACAGCTGTATAATAATCTAAAATCACCTACAGTCGGAACCACTCTATGGTCTGTACGACATGCACCTACTTGGACCCAAGGTGAGCGTGTGGTGCGGGCTGAATGATATAAGCACTAACACCAAGGGTGCAAGTTATGAGCTCTCAACACAATTCACATCATCAATAAATCATATGAACAATGTAAACTCACCTGATACTCACCTGTGTGCCCACAACACCATTTAACATATATATGCAACAATTACTAATTCATATATTTCATATATATATAAATGCATGGCATTTTAAAACATACGTTCATTTAAATTCAATTTCTGGGAAATTCAGTAGTATATAGGTAATAACAGAAAATAACTGCCCACTCACTGGTAAGTCGAAGGGTCGTAACCCCTGTGACGTCCTTGAATGCGCTCGTCCTCGGGATAGGTATCACCTATATGTGAAACAACTATAAAAACGTTAATTAAAGTACATAACCGACAAATCGTAATAACTTCTCATACGATGCTCAATTTGGGTATATGAATATACCACAATGACCTACTCGACGTCACGAACGTCGAGGTATTTTTAGAAAAAATTTTGAGACCATACGCGCCCCCACGCACGTCACCTTCTTCCTCCAGTCGCCGGACTGGTTTTGTCGGTCGTCGGAAAACTGGAGATTTTTCAATCTCCTTGTTCTCCGTCATTCTTCCACCATTTCTTATGTATAATATATCAAAATGAAGATCTTCACGAGATGAACACATCCATACCTGCCTCGACCCCCAACTTGTCGGGGATTCACCGGAAAAAGCCTCGAAAGTTCCGGCCGAATTTGAAAAGTTCCGTTCTCAGTCCTCCAACGTCCAAATTCTATCAACGATGTACCCCAAAGCTCATGAGGACCTCCTTAAGCTCACTATGAGCTTAAAATTTCCTGAAACACAATGTTTTACGTGTGCATGAACAGTGCCCATTTTCGGAGTTATGGTTTCACGATGATATCAGAGGTCTTAACTTCTAAAATTAGTATATTTGAACTCAGGGACTCAAGAGGAGTTCGATTCTTACCTTAGAACCTTCGATCTGTGAAGATTCGAGGGCTTTGTTCTTTGTCCGTACAGTTTGAGAGGGAGAGAGAGTGAGAGAACTGAGAAGGAGGAGAGAGAAAGGGCTTGGGGAAGAGAGAGGGGAGGTGTCCCGTGTGTGGTCCAACCAAAACGTCACAATCCAATTTTTTTTTTAAATCCCTAACCACACAAAACATGCATACCAAACTTTTAATCCAACTCAAATTATTTTCCAAGATTTTAGGAGAGTAGGTATTTATTCAAATAACGCCACACGTACCTTAACAACCGTCAAGGGAAATTCCGTCATTTCATATCAACAAATATGAAATTCCGAGACGGGCTGTGACATTAAATGTGAAAAAAAAAACTTTAAATATTGTTCAATTTTTTGTTTTCAATTGTAGTTCAATTTTTTGTTTTTAATTGCAGTTCAATTTTTTGTTTTAAATGTTTGTATATGTTTCTTTATTGCGATGACCTGTCCCAAATTTTTCATGTAATTTTTCCCCAAGTGTGTAAATTGACATTTATGCCCTTGTTGGCAAAGTGACGTGGGCATTGTTATTAGGCTTTTAATTATTTTTCTCGTTATCGTAATTAAATGGTACTCGTTGTTACGAACACGTGAGCGCGAGTTAGGCTCAAAACGGAGTTGTAACGAAAAAGTTACATTTATTTAAAGCGTAGGTAGATTTGTACACGTGCTTACATTTTTTTAGATAGAAAGTTAGATTACGCTGGATTTCGAATTGTAAGAATTTTATCACTTTTTCGTCTTAAAAATGGGATTCGTGTTCCCTTTCTTCAATTCACAAATCACAACCCCAAAAACCTTCACATTCACTTGTTTTTTTCTAAGTCCCTCCTCACCAATCAAATTCACCCTCACTCTCACTCAATCAATCAGAAACATTGTCTCTCACTTCTCTCCCCCAATCAAAGCACACTCATTCTCTCTCTCTCTCTCTCTCTCTCTCTCTCTCTCTCTCTCTCATCTTATTCTTATTCTCGCTCTATCTCGTAACTCTGTCATCGCTGTAATAACAAGGACCCTCGTCAAAAATTACAAATCGAGCTCACAAACTCCACCATTGTACTCCTCTTGAACCCACGAAAGCAGTCGTACCAACCAATGGTGAAATGATCAAGTTTTGACCCATCAACTTAGAAGGTCCGACTCGGTGGGTTTTGCTCTGACGAGTTTTAGGCCGAGTTACAAGGTTTTAGGATGTGGGGAAGCTTCTTCACAACTCCCTAGAGTCCCTAGACTAAGTTTGGAGTCGAGTTGACGTCGAAACAAGCGAGTTTGTTGTGTTCCTTCTGAGTACAATATATGGTTAGTATAATAGCACAAGTAAGGGTGTCGAACCACAGGGACTAATTAGACCTCTATAAATTACTAGCCTTGAAACAACGCTAACTAAAAAATGAAAATAACAAATTGAATGTAGGTTTTGTGCTGTTAATGAGAATAACTAAAAATGCAACAAAAATGTAACAATGAATGATATTTTGATTGAGAAACATTGAGGATGGGTCCAAGGATTTCGAGTTCACCATCACAAAACCAATTCCATGTTTATAAAGTGAAACCGTATTCAATTACCAACCTGTTTCCAAAGTTCGTTTTACATATATATGATCAGCCATATGATGTGTCGTTTTGATCAAATTCTCCTAATCTACAACCTAATTGGGATGTTCAACTTCGGTTCCAAATCAAGAGTCTTTAGCATGCAAGAAAACATTAAAGAACTCAAGAAAATACATGGCATGATGTTTGCATAGCATTCTCTTTGTTCATTTAAATGCCTACCAAGATTAAGCATGATGTTTATTATAATCTTGATCTAATGATCTGTAAGAAATCCTAATGGTGATCAATCATTAAAATTAACAAACAAATTTAACAAAAGATTCAATGAATGAAACAAGAGACATATTGATGAATTGAATATTTTAACATAAAAACATGGGTCAATTGTGCAAGGTTACATCGAAATCCCTAGCTATGAATTTAGTTACACATCATGTTCACATAGATGAAATTGGAAATACACAACATGAGTGAAGATAAATCAAAGAGAGAGGAAACCCTTGAAGCAATTTTGATGTTGAACTTCTCCAAGAACAGCTTGTCGGGATGACTCTTCGATGATGTTGGAGTGTATAGAATGGGTGGAGTTTTGATTGTGGATGAAAAGAGAGAAAAATAGTGACTGGAGTTGTGAAATTATCTCTGAATGAAAAGTGTGTGTAAAAGTGGCTGAAAGGCTAGGTTTTATAATGTTAAAGAGGCCGTTACAGATTGCCAATACATCCCATTAATTGAGTATTTAATTCCATGTTTTTTTTTTATATATTATTGGTCTTATAAGGAGCCATATTCATCACCATATTCAATTTCCACTTTTAATTATTTGTCTACATCAGCATCCTTATTCAATTCTCCACTTTTAGCACCATTTTACCTTATTTGTCCTTAACTGAGCTCGAAAATACAATTAGACGCACACTAACACAAAAGAGGGTAAAATGTAACTAGTTTAACTCAAAAATATCACAAAGGGACTAGGAATGGATGGTATAGACGTATAAAATATATGAGTTATCAAATACCCCCAAACCTGGTTTTTGCTGGTCTTTAAGCAAAACTAAAACTGAAAACAAACAAAACAAAGAAAAATCTAACTAGACCACTTTCGCTGGCTAAACAATTGCACTGAGCATGTGCAATAAGCCTTTAAACCTCTCATTGTCCCTAGTAGGAGGAGTTGTGTCTCCTAAGGGTTTACAGCCATGAAGCCCATAAACATATATAGACTCAACAAATAAATTGTTTAAAACTCACTTGAAACAAACTAATAAGAACCAATGAATGCTTACTCATACCATCAAACAAAACACTACCACTTCAAAGAATCATATCATGTGTGTAGTGTAAAAGTATTGCTCCATGACCCATGACTTCAAAAGCACCATACTCAAAGACTAAAGATAGAATTCGCCTTAACTCTAATTCTCATAGATTGTCACTCAAACTTTTACTTAGATCCTAAGGTTTTGCCTTTCATCAAACATATGTGAGTGAAGTTATGTAAAAGGGGAATCAAAATTCTCACATATGAAATATGAAATAAAAGCACAATTTTTGAATATATCTCATGAAAGGAATCAAACACTAAGAATATGGATAGCACACAAACTTACCAGCACCCATGAATATATCCCCCAAGATTAGCTAGGTTTTTCACAATGTTGTAATGTAAGCTTAGGCTAGGGGCTACAAAAGAATAGATAAGAAATACTAGAGCATGGGACATACCAAAATGTCTTTGTTGCGAAACCAGCAAGCTCTCCTCTTGAATTGATCTTTGTTGTTTGTTCTTGGTGACCAAGACACACGTGCGATAGTGAAGGATTTGGAATTGCATCTTCTTTATTCATTTTTTTTCTTTTTCTTTTTCTTTTTTTTTGAAACTTTTTTTTTCTTGTTTTGCAATTCAAGCACATGTTACCTCGGTACATGCCACATTCTTGATCTAGAGCTCAATCTATCTTTGTCTTCATCACTTTGGTGTTCTCCAAACTATCAGGTATGGCTGTAATGGGCTAAAATGGGTAGAGTTTGGTGTAGGTGATGAAAGAATCAGGTTAAAAGTGTTTGGCTACAAAAAAGATGAATGGAACACAAAGGGTTCGGAATAAAGCCATTTGGTGGTTAAAACATACATAGCCTAGCATCGTCGCAATAGGTTCATTCATAAGTGATAACAAGCACATGATATATGCAACAGAGAATTATTCTTAGCATTCAATCAACAAGAAATAATGAGATCATTTAAAGTGAATTTGAAGGAAGAAGATAGGAGTGGAAACACTTTAAACCCTCTCAAAGATGCAAATAGGCTCAAAATATCTCACTAGGGTAGTCTCCACTATTCTTCTTCCATAATTTGAACATTACACTTTAATCACCATAATTCAAGAGTAATAACTTTGTGAACTACAATAGCACTCTTTGACCTAAAATAGCACCAACAGCTTAGTAAAACGCATCACACATTAATTCAAAAGGTAAAGACCAATCTGGTACCATAATAATAGGAGCGGAGGTTAGTTCACATTTCAAGGTATTACACGCATTCATACAAGCTTTATCAAAGTCAAATATAACATCTTTAGCCAAAAGATTGCACAATGGACGAGTGATCTTGGAAAAATCTCTAATGAAACAACAATAAAAACCAACATGTCCTAGAAAGCTTATGACTCCCTTCACTGAAGTAGGGGCTGCCATATTTGAGATGATGTCAGTTTTTTCTTTGTCAACTTCAATTCCCTTGCTAGATGTTACATGGCCCAACAAAACACCTTGTTTCACCATAAATTGACACTTTTCCCAATTGAGAATCAAATTTGTTTCCTAACATCTTTGTGTTGGAAATGTGCCCTAAAACCAATCATATGATCATACTTTACGGACATTTCACATGTTAAACTAATATAGTTTAATATAAAGGGCAAAGATTATTGTTTGAAGTCGTCTCATATAAATGTTATATGCTTAAACGATAAGTCCAGGAATATGTAATTGGGAGAATGCGATCTAAAGAAGTTAGATTCATGAGACCATTCTTTTTCATATACATATCCTAAATGTTCTTGATCATAGGATTGCCAATTGGGCATTGACAGTCCGTTAAGATCAGTACGTGTTATGTCTTCTCTTAGGGAGAGTGACTGGTCTCGAGTCATTGGTGTGACTGACATCAAGACAAGCATGTAGGTGCTCAATAGAGAATAAGTCCACTGAACATGATCAACAAGGAGTTCTCATATTCATGTCACATGAGAACTCATGGTTAAGATAATGTAAAGTAGTCCTTTGACCTGAGGCATCATAGTTGTCTTGTGGTTAGGTCCTTAATCTTTGACTATGTCAAAGTCACTCCGTCAGAGGGTGTCCACGGCATAGTTGGGGTTAAGCCACTTAGCCATGGAGGTAAGTGAATTCGCAACAAGGGATCTCTAACCTTTAAACCGTTTGAGGGAGAATACTCTATGATATGATTAAGAATCTCTGGCCAGAGGATGAATGAGATTTAGGAAATCGTTCCAAATCACATTCAAAGCAATTGATGAGTAGATTTGATATTTTATATTTTACCCTAATCTTAGTATATTTTGGTTAATATTTTGGAAGAATTTTGATACTTTGGATTGTATTTTCAATATAGGATTTTCGACTTCCTCTGGAGCAAAACAGGACCAAATGGACGAATTTTGGAGTAATTCTAGTTGGAGGACGTTCGTGAGTCACTTAGCTTGAGCTTATCAAAATTTGGGATTTTTCCACTAAGCGATTATTTTCTGGCGATGAAATAAAGAAGCAGTGTGCAGTGCTGGAAAGTGACATTTTTGGGTTTAAATTGCGTTTTTGGAGCCCAAGATGACCTCGGATGGGTTCGTGGCCTTCTGGAAAAGTGTTCAGAATATTCCAAACATTAAATCCAGCTATATTGGGCCAGTTTTGGAGCATCTTATGGGTCAAAACGTGGCTGTTCAGATTTTAGACGAATTTTATCATTTTTATCATTTAATTTAGGGTTATGTTTCCTAGGGTTTGAGGGGTGGCTTGGAAAAATATATTGCTGAGCCGTCTACAGTTTTACATAACGCTTTCTTTTATGCAATTTTGGAGACAGAGAATTGTTAGGGTTTTGAAGACTTTTTACTTGAAGGTGCTTTCAATCCTTTTCTTGAAGATATTTTCTATGATTTCAATTATGAATATGCGGAACTAATTTCTATTGCTAGGGCGAAGCCTTGAGCCTTAGCATGAATATGTGATTTTTATTTAATTGCTTATGATTGATTGCATGCGTACCTTGAATTGTTAATCACCGAGATAAAAACTATCTAATTGTTTTAATGCCTGATCACCATTAGGATTTTTAGAAAAGTAATTTGATGCAATTTTGGTCGGAAAGTTCCCTGAAATTGACGCTGGCTTCTTGTGATTAATAATTGTAATTTCTCTTAGGATGAATATCACGTCTTAAGGATTGCATGGGTTTTCAAAAGATTTTCATAAAGCATAATGAGTCTTTCATGTTTAGATTTGATCCGAACGTCCGGACGGGTTGCATGTTAGATATACGTTATATGTTGGAGGTTCCAAGTAGAATATGAATTAGGAAAATCTAACCTTCAAATTGGCATGTATAGATCATAAGTAGTGGGTAAAAATTCATAGGATTGCTAGGTGATGGTGGAACCCTAGTGCTTTCTTAATTTGATTTTCTAAAAACTGTTTTCTCTCTAGTCCTAATATTGCAGATTGTTTA
>VIEB01000183.1:146598-177256 GCA_006547085.1 Malus baccata | reverse complement strand
CATGGTTTGTGGAAGCCCTAAACGTGTATAATCACTAAAGGGAGAATTGAAAGTAAGTTTCAATTCACAATCGATTTGAAAGAGTTCTAATCTCCTACTGCCTCGCTAAAAGAAACCTAATGGATCGTACATCGTGTAAGGCAGAGATTGAAGAAACAACGGAGATGAGTAAGGATAATTAAATGGTTTAATTATTTATGGCTAGGATTAATTAATATGTTAATTAATCAAACGAATAAAGTTCGTTAAAGACCTCGAGTTAGTTTTGGGCCTCAAGGCCCAATGGTCTTCGAATGTCAAGCCCATTGACTTAAGTTGTATGACAACTTAATGACTAATAATTCATAAAGGCCCAAACAGCCCAATAAAACCATATGGCCGGCCATATTGATAAAGGAGGGGGTTTTGGACTTATTACAAGTTTGCCACTCCAATGAAGGAAGGTTTAAATGTGACTTTATAGCCTTTTCTTCATTAGGGTTTCTTCTGGAGAAAAGATGAGAACACAAGCTCCCTTTTCTCTCTAAGAGGCCGGCCACCCTAGAGGATTTTAGCTAGCAATCTTACTTCCTCTAGGTCACTCATCTCTTCTTCAAGTCCTTCCTTGGTGTGGAGACTTAGAGGTTCTTAACTTTGGGAACTTGGAGAATCCTTTCAACCATCTTCATCCAAGAAATCCATGGAGCTAAGAAGCAAGGAATGAAGGCCCTCTCCTTGGGTGATTAGCCTTTGCTTATGCAAAGAGGAATCAACAAAGGTATAAAATTTCTCAACTCACTTTGTTCTTGAGTTTAGTCTTGGTTCACATAACTACTAGGATTTGAATTTCATGGGTAATGTTTTGTTTTGAGTGCATACAAGCATGATTCCGCCTTTAATTGTTAATTGCATGCCATAGATGTTGCTCAAATGAACATGTTTTTCACAAAATTTCCTTCACTTTTAAGCACTAAAGAAAGGTGGTTAAGGTAATCATTGAAAGAAGAACCACAAACTGAAAAATCATCCATAAATACCTTAATAAATCTCTCAACCATAACTGAAAAGATCGCTAACATACATCTTTGGAAAGTTGTTAGGGCACTGCAAAGGCCAAAGGGCATCCTCCTATATGCAAAAGTGCCAAATGGGTAGGTGAATGTAGTCTTCTCTTGATCTTCCGGAGCTATTGCAATTTGATTATAACCTAAATATCCATCAAGAAAACAAAAATGTGAGTAACCAACTAATCAATCAAGCATTTGATCAATTAAAGGCATAGGAAAATAATCTTTTCTAGTGTGCGAATTCAACTTCTTGTAATCGGTGCAAACATGCCGACTAACTGCAGGTCTTGTTTGTACAAGCTCTTTGTTCTCATTTTTTACCATCGTGATTCCAATTTTCTTGGGCACTACTTGAACAAAGCTTACCCATTTGCTATCTGAAATTGGGTATATGATACCCACATCTAGCAACTTCAACATTTCAGCTCTTACTGCTTCTTTCATGTGTGGATTGAGCCTTCATTGTGGTTCACGGGTTGGTTTCGCTCCCTCCTCCAATAAAATCTAATGCATGCTTATGGTAGGGCTTATTCCCTTAATATCTACAATAGACCAACCAATGGCTGATTTGAACTCTTTTAACACCCTAATTTGTTTATCTTCTTCCAATGGATTAAGGTCAGATGCTATGATAACTGGGAAAGTTTCAAATTCAGCGAGGTAAGCATATTTTAGATGTGGTGGAAGTGGTTTAAGTTCAAGTTTTGGAGGTTTAACAATGGAAGGGATTATATGTGTGGCCAATGGTTGTAATGACTCTATAAGACGTGAAATAGTGGAGTCTAGGCATGCATTAAAAAAATTCTAAAACCCATGACTTTCAAAGCCTAGTGAATGGTGAACCACAAGACTCTTTAACAATATTAAAGAGAAGGAAGGATTTAGAGATTCATTACCCTTGAAGATCATCCTTGTTTGCACAAGGGATTCACCCAAGTGGAGGGCCTTCAAGTCACCTCCTAGCTCCTTGGATCTTCCTGGTGTTTTTCTTCCTTTTGATGCTCCTTTGCTCCTTGAGGATGTGAGGAAATGATCTCCAAGAACACCAAAGATTTGGTATCTCTAAGTCTCCACACCAAGGATAAGGTGTGAAGATGAAATGGATGACTTAGAGAAGAAAAGATTGCTAGCTAATTCTTCCCTAAGTGGCCGGCCTCCTTTTAGAGAAAAAGAGAGAAAATGTTTCTCTTCTTTGCCTCAAGAAAACCCTAATGAGAAAAAGCTATAAAGTTGACTTTATACAGCATCACATGTGAGTGGCAAACTTGTAATTAATTCAAGTTTTCATCCACTCACCCTTATGGCCGGCCTTGTCTTTGTTATTGGACTAATTGCCCATTTTGTTTTAGTTGTCATACAACTTAAACATAATGGGCCTTGTGGACCAAAACACTTTTGGGCCTCGAAACCCAAAACCACCTAAAAAGCCCAATACGAACCTTTCGTAAAATTAATTAACTAATTAATTAATCTTGACCATTCTCAATTAAACCATTTAATCGCTTATCCATCTCATTTATATTTCTTCACTTTCATCCTTACTCGGTGTATGATCCATTAGGTTCCAATTAGTGAGGCAGTGGGCGATTGTTACTCTTAACGATCGATTGTGAATTGAAACAACATTTCAATTCTCCCTTTCTTGAAGATTAGTATTTGCTAATCTTCAGGGCTTCCCCAAACCATGAGTGACACCTAGCAGTATTTCATGGCTACCGAAGCTAAGTAGAAGTGGTTGGAGAACCTATCCAGTTACAATTACAATGCAATACGGTCCTTCTCTAATACAATACTCTTAATCACATTGTTTGAGTGATAGTTTGTTTCATGTCTACTATCCAAAGTGATACTTCTTTATATGATTCAATTGAATATGATTTAGAACAAACTTCCTAAGTCATATTCATATGCTTTGGCCAAAGACTCCCGAATCATATCTTAGAGTATTCTCCCTCCACCATGGAAGGTTAGGGATCCCTTGTTGTGCATTCATATGCCTACATGACTAGATATCTTGACCCCAACAATGTCGTGGACACTCTCGATGGAATGCCTTTGACAAGATCAAAGATCAAGGACCTAACCATTAGACATCTATGATGCCTCAGGTCAAATGACTATTTTGCATATTGCAACTAACGAGTTCTTACATGACATGTATGTTCGAACTCTCTTTTGATCGTTGTTCAGTGTACTCGATTACCCTTTCGAGCACCTACGTGTTTGTCTTAGTGTCCAACACTAAATGACTTGAGACTAGTCATATTCATGCTTGAGTTGACATAACACATACTAACCTTAGCGGATTGTCAATGCCCAATTGGCAATCCTATGGCTAGGAATGTTTTGGGAATGAACTTAAGAGAAAGGTCTTTAATCTAACTTAGATTACTTCTCTCAGATTAAATACTTTCCTTGGATTCCCTTATTGCTTAAACATATGATACAATAAATAGTGATTAACAATAAGCTTTGCCCTTCATTAAACATATAATAGTTTAATACAATAAGTATTCCAAAAGCTATTACATCAAATAAGTGGCTTTGTGGGCATACTTCCAACATTTAATGCTTCCAAGGTAGCCACCACTTCTATGAGTGCAGATTCTTCGTCAAAATCATCTTGAGATTGCCTCAAAACAAATGGTAACGAATCATTAGATTGTGTCTGCAAAAACTTAGAGAAAACAAGTGCAAGGTTCTAAAAAACGCTAGGCGCGAGTCGGGCGGCTGGCTAGCGCCTAGCGCCTAGGTGGCTAGGTAGGGTCTAGGCGGGCGCCTAGGTGGCCTAGGCGGATTTAGGTAAATTTCTTATATATTTTATGAATTAATTAAATTTACTATATCAAATGTAAAGAATTATTGACTAACATGTTATTTCTTATAGAAGAACATACATATGTGCATGTTTTATGTCAAATATATGATATGCTTGGCTAGGAAAAAAAATTATCTAAATAATTTATACTTTATATAAGATTTATACACACACCCACACACAACATATATACCAAACTTCTAAAAATATAAAAAAGCCCACATAATGGGTTGCTTTTATTATTCAAACCATCAACCTGTCCACCAGACCTCTGCCCTTTCACATCATATGTCCACCTTGGGTGGGTTTTATTATTAAAACCATCCAAGTCCATGGTTTTCAAATTTCAAACCATCAACTTCGCGAATTTGAGATCCCACAACTTGCACCACCATATTGAAATATTTATCTCTCTTTCTCTCTCTCTCTCTCTCTTCGCACTCTCTCTTCTCTCATCTTTACAGACGACTATCTTCTCTCATCATCACAAACGATTGCAGAAATTCGCCAGCAGCATTTTTTCTTTACCCATGACACTATAAGATAGAAGAAGAAGAGAAAAAGGAAGAAGATGGAAAGATTACCTGTATTCTTGGGAAGCACAATCGAGATTCGCAAGCACTTGGTCTTGGAGGCTAGAAGTACAATCGCTTGCAAGCATTGTGCACTGCAGTTGAAAGTTTGAGCGAGACGACGGCGGCTTGGTTTTGTTTTTGTTTGTGAAATTAGACAGAGTGAGAGAAAGTGCAGGGCACGGGTTAGAACTTTGAACTTAGGCTTAATAAAAATCGCCCAGCTGCCTAGCACCCCTAGCCCACCTAGGCGCCGCCGAGGGCCGCCTAGTGCCAGCCTGATTTTTTTAGCCGTTTTGCACAAAATTGCCTCGGTTCCAACCTGCCTAGGCCGTTTTTTAGAACACTGAACAAGTGTATCAAACACATCAACTGAACAACAATCAAGTGAACTAGAAGGGTAAGAAAGAGATTCAAACACTTTGAATTGTATAGTTTCTCCTAGCACGATCATGGTGAGAAGACCATTTTGCACGTCTATAATAGTCTTTGTAGTGACCATAAAAGGTCTCGCAAGCAAAATTAGTAACTCACGACCATGTATAGGAGCCTCTTCCATGTCCAAAACTACAAAATCAGCAGGCAAAATTAGTTTGTCAACTTGAACTCAGATATCTTCAACTATACCTCTTGGATATTTCACTGATCGATCAGCAAGTTGCAATGAAATGGTTGTTGCCTTCAAATCCCCCAAACCTAGTTGAAAGTACACTAAATAGGGCATTAGATTGATGCTAGCACCCAAATCGAGCATAGCCTTGTCAACTAACTTGTCTCCAATAGTGACATTGATAGAAAAACTGCTTGGATCATTGAGTTTTGGTGGGAGCTTTCTTTAAAGCACAACACTCACATTTTCAGACACTATCACCTTCTCATGGTCCATACTTCCTCTTATAGTTGTTGGAGACATAAAGCAATGGTAAATTAACATTCACTTTACTTAAAATATCAAAAATTTCTTTAAATGACTTATCCTGCTTGCTTTTGGCAAGTCTTCTAGGAAATGGGATGGGAGGAGTGTAAGGTTTTTCAACCTTGTGGAGATTTGGTGATTCAAATGAAGAAGCGACATTGCTTGGTTCGTCATTTGGTTTCTCATTCTCTTCTTGAGTTGCACCTATATTCACATGATTAAATTCATTAGTAACTTCATTGCCAACTCCATTATTAATAACCTTACCACTTCTAAGTGTAATGATTGCTTTGGCTTACTCTTGGTTCCTTTGAAGTATCATTGATTGTCTTAGAAACTTCCCATCTCTCTTTGACTCAAAGCTGACTCAAAGCATCAGCAATCTAACCTAATTGTGTCTTCATTTTAGTTAGATGATAGGAGCATATTTATGCGACTTAGTAGGCATGTTTTCTTGCATTTTCATAGCTTGTTTCTGTTTATTATAGTGATTTAAGCTATTTTCGTGTGTTTTTAGGTTCGAATGACAAAGTTGGCAAGAAAGTACAATTTGGAGCATTTTGAAGCAGTTTTGGGCCAAGAATGGATAACACATGCATGGAGCAAGGTGGATGGACATTTTTGAAGTTCAATAGGCTATGAATATGCTAAAAAGATAAAGAAAATAAAGTCAAGACAAAGAACATAAGGAATCAGCTAAAAAGAAGGAACATTATCCAAAACATTATCCAACCTTATCTTACCCAAACTAACCTTATCTTATCTTATCCTATCCTAATCTTATCCTACCTTAATTATAGCTGAAATGGGGGATCATTTTCACATTAAAGCACCTACAAATCAGGTTTCTAGAAGCCAAGACCCTATCCTTAAATTGGTGCCACACCTAGCCCTTCTAGAAGCTGTATTTCCTGATGCAAAGACTACTCATTTTCCTCCATGGAATCTGATGAGAAGTGTCCTCTTTCCTTGCTAATTTGGAGTCCTAATTCCCTTCCTTCTCAGCCTATGTCGTGCCTTCCCTTCTCCCTATAAATACAATTGCCATAGTACTTAGAATTTACCCATCTCTCACCACAATTTCGCACCAAACACCCCACATCCATCATACACAAAAAATCCTTCTTGCGCCGCAGCTTTGCAAGGAGAAAGGAGAGGAGACCCTTTGCCGTGCCTTGCCACTCAAGACCATTGGATTGTTGGAGCATTCTTAGGTGTATTCTATCTTTTGTTTTCAATGTTTAATTTAAATTATCTTGTTTAAGTGTGGACATGAAGAACTAAACTCGTTTTGGCTAGAGATGAATTCAAAGCCATGAACATATATTGCATATGAATTGATTACTTTCAGTTATTAGTCCATGAATCCTGAATGCAATTTACTTAACTGTTTAATTCAGAACTTATTCTTATATGTTGATTAAGGGTGCACACTTGGTTTGCATGCATGAACTTGATGCTAAAATATAAGGGAGTTTCACCTAATAGTTATGAACTTATCTTTACGAGTAGTGGAGGCCACTAGTCATAATCGTGTTAAGTAAAATTCCTGGCAAGAGTATCATGTTGTTCATAGTTACGAATACCTTGTCAATGCTTATGATTTTCATGGAACTTAATGATCTTTGATATGTATCTCTATCATGCTATTCGTGTAGGGAACTTGATGAGATTAATTTGGTTGCGACGCTGAGTCCAATTCAATGAACTTAGGAAAATCTGAGGGTTAATTAGTGTTATTCACAGTTAATTTGTGGCATTGTCATTCATAGTTTATAGGAAGAATAACTGGAAATCGATTCGTATGTATATGTGTCATGTGTGGAAAAGGAGAAGGGCCCTCTAGCTAGCCATTCACCTCTTAAAACACCCTAAATTCATAGCAATTAGTTTGTTTTCTGCAAGCAATTTAGTTTAAGTCTTAAATTCGTCCAAAAACCAACCCTCCTTTCTATTTCGTGTTTTAGGTTAGAATCTGTCCAACTGGTGTCTTTTTAATGTTTTGAGTCTTTTTAGTTCAAATTTCATCCAAAGTCATCCTTAGTGTTAGTTTTAAGTCAATTTATTTGTTTTGTGTAGTTTTGAGTAGTTTGAGTCAATCTTGAGTCATAAGAGTCTAGTTTAGTGTTTTTAAGTCTAGTTAAGTATAATTGAGTCTAATTTGAGTTGATTAGCAGTCCCTTCTAATCCCCGGCCTAGAACGATCCATACTTACACATACTACAAATATCAAAAGAGGGTTTAATTTATGTGCTAGTTTCACATCATTAAAGCAGCCAAATGTTGTTGGAGAGTACTATTGGTAGTTTGCTAGAATTGAACGCTGTTTTAGGCTAGGAATTTGACTGTATCTTCAAGTGTATTAGCAAGCTTTGGTTGGAAATTTTGAAACTGGTTGTTATTTTTCCATGAGAGATTGGGATGATCTCTCTAACCAAGGTTGTATGTATTAGAGAATGCGTCATTTCGTGGCCTATAATTTGTAAGAGTTCATGAGATTCACTTGCTCTTGGATGAATTCGGGATAAGCCTCATTACTTGAGCATTGATAAATAGGATGACCTGGTATGTTGCAAATGGCACACACCTCAGTTATCTTAGGCACCATATTGAGCACAGAATCAAGCTTTTTTTCCAAACCAGTCACCTGCAATGCAAGATCATTATTAGAGCTCATTTCATACACTCCAACTCATATACCTCTTGTATATTTGTGTTAAGCACTAGATCCCAACATCTCATAGATGTTATATGACTCTTGAGCATTCTGTTTCTTCAAAGCTCCACCTGCTGCATTGTCAACAGTAGATTGACATGTTTGGGTTAATCTATCTTAAAAAAATTGCATTTGTAAGTAAAAAGATAACCCATGGTGTGGACATTGTAGCAAAAGCCCTTTAAAATGCTCCCAACATTCATTGAAAGGTTCTCCATCATATTGTGTAAAGTTGAAGATTTACCTTCTCAAAGTAGTTGTCTTTTGAGTAGAGAAAAATTTCTTCAAAAATTTCTTAGCTTGGTATCCCAAGTAGTGAGAGAACCAGGTGCTAAAGCCATTAACCAACCCTCGCTGATCTAGAAGATTGATCGTCCTCTTCTTCATGGTTAATTTGAGCACTAGTTGATAGAAAGTTCTCAAAAGTGTTGCTCTTTATATGTTCAAGTCTTTGGCCTATCTTAGTAAGTTTATCAGACATATACTACCTAAGAAATAGAAAGAAAGAAAAATGAAATTTAGAAATCTAAACTAAAAATGAAAATAGATAAGGTTTGAAGAACAAGCAATTATAAGGGGCTGAAATCAATCCTAGGCACCAATGCCATAATTTTGTTGTCTTCCTTCCGAGTACAATATATGGTTAGTATAATGGCACAAGTAAGGGTATCAAACCACAGGGACTGATTAGACCTTTATAAATTACTAGCCTTGAAAGAACTCTAACTAAACAATGAAAATAACAAATTGAATGTAGGTTTTGTGCTGTTAATGAGAATAACTAAAAATGCAAGAAAAATGTAACAACGAATGATATGTTGATTAAGAAACGATGAGGATGGGTCCAGGGATTTCGAGTTCACCATTACAAAACCAATTCCATGTTTATAAAGTTAAACCGTATTCAATTACCAACTTGTTTCCAGAGTTCGTTTTACATATATATGATCAACCATATGATGTGTGGTTTTGATCAAATTCTCCTAATCTACACCTAATTGGGATGTTCAACTTCGGTTCCAAATTAAGAGTCTTTAGCATGCGAGAAAACATTAAAGAACCAAAGAAAATACATGGTAGGATGTTTGCATAGCATTCTCTTCATTCATTCACATGTCTTACTATAATCTTGATCAAATGATTTGTAAGAAATCCTAATAGTGATCAATCATTAAAATTAACAAACAAATTTAACAAAAGATTCAGTGAATGAAACAAGAGACAGATTGGTGAATTGAATATGTTAACATAAAAACATGGGTTAATTGTGCAAGGTTACATCGAAATCCCTAGCTATGAATTTAGTTACACATTATGTTCATAGAGATGAAATTGGAAATACACAACATGAGTGAAACTAAATCAAAGAGAGAGGAAACCCTTAAAGCAATTCTGATGTTGAACTTCTCCAAGAACAGCGTGTCGAGATGAGCCTTCGATGATGTTGGAGTGTATAGAATGGGTGGAGTTTTGAGTGTGGATGGATGATAGGAGCATATTTATGCGACTTTGTTATCTTATTTCTTTGCACTTACTTAGTTAATTTCCATTTATTATAGTAATTTAAGTTATTTTCGTATTATTGTAGGTCCAGTTGGTAAAGAGGACAATAAATAGTTAAATGGAACAATTTGGAGCAGTTTTGGACTTGGATTGGATAGCATATGGGATGGACGTTTTGGTGTTTAAAAGGTGTTAAACATGTGCTAAAATCTAGAGAAATTAAAGTTTAGGCTTGGAAGGTAAGGAATTACACAAGAAAGAGGAATCCTAGTTGGAGAGAAGTTGTTACTTGTTTTGAAGTCCAAATAAAGAATAAAAAATGAATTTGGCTTGTTAGATGATCAGGAACAGAATGGGAAAGGAATTGGGATATCTAGCTGGATTTGGAGGTGCCAAAGAAGGCAAAAACGTGCAAAATAAAGGCTATGTTGCTGGGATCACTTTGGAATATCTTGTAGCCTAATTTACCCCATAAAAACTTGCCTTTTTGTCATTTTTACATGCTCTTTTTATTCTAGGCAAATTTCTCAATTCTGATTACCTATTTTTCCTCTCTTTTCATTCATTCTAAAGAAAACCCTAGTCGTGCCTCATATATATGAAGTGTTCTGCAACGTGGAAAAAAAAGGTGTGCTACGCCTACCATTCATCCATTGAAGTTAATGGAATTTTCAGAGTTCTTTCTCTCTTTGTTTTAAGTTTCAATGTTTATTTTAGATTGCTTTTCAGTTATGATGAACATGTTTAACTAAGTTTCTTTTTAGCTAGAGGTGAATTCGAAGCAGTGATCATAAATTTTATATAAATTGATTACATCCAGTAATTGTTTCATAAAACATGAATGAAATTTACTTATCTACTTTATAGAGAACTTATTCTTGTATATTTATTAAGGATGTATACTTAGTTTCCATGCGTGATGTGAGAATTACTTGACACACAAATTAAACCCTCTTTTTGACAATTGTAGTATAGATGTAAGTAGGGTATCGTTCTAGGCCGGGGATTAGGAGGGATTGCTAATCTACTCTAAATTAATTTAAAAATATTAAACAAGACTCAAGGACTCAAAACTAGGCTAAAAACTCTAATAACTCGAAACACACTTAAAATGACTCAAAATAATGAAAACAATCAAATTAGACACTAGGAATTGAAATGGACGGAAATTGAATTAAAAGACTAACAACAATGAAAACTAACTAAATAATATAATTTAATAATGGAGGGGTGTTTGGTTTTTTAACAAGAAGTAAATTAAACTTAAATAAATTACAGAATTTACAAAAACATGAAATTAAGATGAAAAGATAAATGACGGACTAGCTAGAGGGTTCTTCTCCACACATGACACATATGCAACCTAAATTGATTTTCAGTTGTTCTTTCAATAAATTGTAAATCTCAACGCCCCAAATTAACCGTGAATTGCACTAATTAACCCTCAGTTTTTCCACAAGTTATTGGGTTGGATGATTGCATACGACAACCCAAAACATTCCCTACAAGTTCCCTACATGAATTGCATAATAGAGATACAAGTAAGAATCATTAAGTTCTATGAAAAACATAAGCATTGACGAGGCACTCGTTACTATGATTTGCATGAAACTTATGCCAAGAATTCACTTAACACGATTGTGGATAACAACCTTCACTACTTGTGAATATAAGTTCATAACGATTAGGTGAAATTCACTTATATTCTAGCATCAAATTCATGCATGTAAATTAAGTATGCATCCTTAATCGACATACAAAAATAAGTTATCAATCAAGCAGTTAAGCAAATTAAATCACAACTCAGAAATCACAACTGAAGGTAATCAATTTATATTACAAATATATTCATGGCTTTGAATTAAGCTCTAGCCAAAATAAGTTTATTTACACATTATTAAAACAGAAATAAAATAGAAGTTTGGAAAGATTAAACCAAACGTAAAACATGAGTTTGAGAAGATAACACCAATAAGAATGGAGTGAAGCCCTCTGCCTCTGTGCTCTGCGCAGTCCTCTCGGTTTTTCTTGGCTGTCCCGTCGAGGCAGCTATAAGCTGCTTCTTCCCGCAAGTCAGCTCCAAGACAGCCCTCACGTTTTCTGCGCTCTTCTTCTCTGACCTGATGTCTCTATCTGACACGCTGCCCAAAGGCAGCTCACCTTCGTGCTGACCTCCCTTCGTGCTGACCTCGGTCCCGTGTCACTCCTTCTGACTCCCTCTCGTGTATCTGCGAGCTGCCCAAAGGCAGCTCCCCCCCTTTGTGTCCTGTCCTCTCTCCCCTTTCGTCAGTCACGCTGCCAAGGCAGCGCCCTGTACGTTCCTCTTTCCTTTCCCCCCCTCCTTGCTGCCAAAGGTAGCTTGTCTTTTTATCCCATCCTCTGGTTCTGCGTCTGTCCCTCACGTCAGCTCCCCCGTATGCCTTTGCTTTCCATTCTTTTATTTCTGACCTACTCCCCACTACCGTCCCATTTTCATGCTTTATTTTCTTATTCTTTCCACCAGTCAATGCTGTCCACTTCCTCCCACGCTGCAAGGCAGCTATTCTTCTTTTATTTTTCCCACTATTCTATCTCCCTTTACCGTTCCTCACTTCACACCTCGTCAGTCCTCTCTTGGATTCCCTTTTCTTTAGCTTTCTTTATTTTTTTTTTTCATTTCTTTTCTTCTTTCTTTTATTTTTTTATTATTCTTTCTACAAAACATAAATATGATGATGTTTCACAAAAATAACGTAAATAGCTCAAAAATATAAGGAACTAACTAAGAAAAGACGAGTGAATTCGAAGTAAAAATATATATAAATATGATCCGATCAATGCGAAGATTTGATGCTAGAATATAAGGGAATTTCACCTAATCGTTATGAATTTATATTTACAAGTAGTAAAAGTCACTAGTCATGATTCAGTTAAGTAAATTCTTGGCAGGAGTATCATGCTTTTCATAGTTATGAATGCTTTGTCAATGCTTATGAAATTCATAGAACTTAATGATCTTTGACATCTATATCATGCTTTTCATAGTTAGGGAACTTGAGAAGAATAATTTGGTTGCGTCGTTGAGTCCAATTCAATGAACTTAGGAAAATCTTAGAGTTAATTGGTGTTGTTCATAGTTAATTTGGGGCATTGTCATTCATAGTTTATAGGAAGAATAACTGGAAATCGATTTGTATGCATATGATTCTTGTGTGGAGAGAATCCTTTAGCTATCATTTCATCCATATTTCATTCACAACTTAATTTACTCGCTGTCATTTACTTTTGTTTTTATTAAATTCGTCCAAAATCCCCCTAGTCATTGTTTTTTTGTTAGTTTAACTTAGTTTTCAGTTTTATAAGTTTAATTTGTGTTGATTAGAATCCCTTCTAATCCATGGAATAGAACGATCCCTACTTACTCGTACTACGATTGCATAATTTATAGGGTTTAATTTGTGTGTTAGTTTATACCAAGTCAATGAAAAGAGAGAAAAATAGTGACTGAAGTTGTGAAATTCACTCAGAATGAAAAGTCTGTGTAAAAGTGGCTGAAATGCTAGGTTTTATGATGTTAAAGAGGCTATTATAGATTGCCAATACATCCCAGTAATTGGGCATTTAATTCCCACGTTTTTTTTACTGTTATTGGTCTTATAAATAGCCATATTCATCACCATATTCAGTTTGCACTTTTAATTCTTTGTCTACATCAGCATCCTTATTCAATTCTCCACTTTTAGCACCATTTTGCCTTATTTGTCCTCAACTAAGCTCCAAAATACGATTAGCTACACATTAACACAAAAGAAGGTAAAATGCAACTTGTTTAACTCAAAAATATCACCAAGGGACTAGGAAAAAATGGTACAAATGTATGAAATATATGAATTATCAGAGTTCGAGGAGTCGAAGTTTAGGCCAAACCTTTTGAGGATTTTTTCAGGCCATTTCCCATCCATTTTTGGACTTTTGAAAGGTAAAATCTTGTTCTCCTCGTCATGGGCCTCATTTCCATATAAAGATCATTGAAAAAGGTTGAGAAATGAGCAAGTTATGCGATTTTGAAATTTTTCCCAGAAACCGGTGAACATTGAGGTTCACTGGAGAAGTCGAAGAATATGTACGTGTATGCTAGAGAAGTCGAAGAATATATATATATATATATATGCATCATGCCATGATTAACTAATGTTATTAGAAATGTTGTACTATGGTGAAATGCTAAATAATCCTACGAGATACGCATGTAAGTTTCTTATGTTGACTAGAATTATTGAATTGTTATGGCATTCTTATATTCATATAGTTTGCTCATCATTACTGCACCACGGTGTTAGTGCTCGCCCTAGGCCAGGGCCAATCTTTCACATGTATGTTCTGTTGGAACTTTTGTGCATATGTGGGACTGGGAGTCCCACATCGCCCATTTCCCATTTTAAAGTCATCTTTATAAGTGTGTCCTCACACTTATGGTTTCAAAAGAATTCGGCCAAGGCCATGGACCTTGGGCCTTAGACTTGGAGGTTTTGATTTTTTTGGATTTAGTTTTTTTCTGAAATGATAAAACTGATTAAACAGTTATGTCAGTTTTAAAACTGATAAGAATGAATAGTTATGTCTGTTCAATTTATGCCATTATATATATGGCAATAAGATTGATGTGGGGTCGCATCTTTGAGAATTAATATGGCTACAATTCTCTAAAGGTCTCATGAAATCAAGATATGTTGAGGACCAAAATGAACACAACTGTATGAATGGAAGTGTGTCCAGATATGATATGTGTCATACTTCTTGTTTCGATTTACTACTAACAATGATCAGTTCAAGATATTAAATTCACTGCTTCATTGGGTAAATCCGATAAGTAGTCACTAAAGAAGGTTCAAGTCCAAAAGACACTTATCCCGATGCACATCATATCTAAGTTCTCTAGAAAGACGTTACTAATTTACTTAGTATCCTATTTTCTATTCAAATGTGCGGTATTGCTAGAGTTTGAATAGAAAATGTGGGGTATTGTTAGAACTTTTGTGCATATGTGGGACTGAGAGTCCCACATTGCCCATTTCCCATTTTAAAGTCATCTTTATAAGTGTGTCCTCACACTTATGGTTTGAAAAGAATTGGGCCAAGGCCATGGACCTTGGGCCTTAAACTTGGAGGGTTTGGGTGTATATATTAAATGTCAAAGATGGGCCTTGGGCCTTGGGGTTCTTGGGCTCGGATGGACGAAAACACAAGTTACGTTTTTTATTTTTTTAGATTCGTTTTTTCTGAAATGATAAAACTGATTGAACAGTTATGTTAGTTTTATAACTTATAAGAATGAACAGTTATGTCTGTTCAAATCATGCCATTATATATATGGCAATAAGATCAGAAACTTAACATAGAATTTCCAACGCTTCCTTTTTATTTTACACAGAGAAACGCACAATCAATTCGCCAAGAATTCAAGTTCGAGTGCAAGAACTTGGATTAGATAGTTGTATCCTACAAGATAGATGTCCGTTGAACTACTGCACGGGTGTAGGGGCGAATTTCTGTCTTAGGTGATTGCATTTGCAAGCCTCTATCTTCAAGAACAAGTCAGTGATTTGTGATTTTATATGCAATTTACTTAAGTGTTTGTATTTTGATATTTATAGTATTTATTGTTGAATTTCACATTCGAAATAAACTATGCAAAATATATATTGTGTCAGTGACATTTGATTGGTTTCTAACATGTTCACTTCCGCACCGTACACTCACCTTGGATCCAAGTAGGTGCCAGTCCTGCTGTATAGGTTGCTTTAGGCAACTTCGACTCGTAGGTGACCGCGATTAGCACCAGTCTTCACATGATTGTAGCACTAAAGCATATATTATGATTACACCCAGTCTTGTTGTACAAGTCGCATTAGACGACTCTAACTCATGTGCTAGCATAAATTGATGAGCATCAGGACCAGTCGTACAGGTCGCATTAGGTGACTCCGACTTGTGTGCTAGTATAGATTAATTGAACACCTAATTTTATTTATATTACTATTGACATATTGTGATGTGGCATACTTCGGATTTACTGTTGATTTGCATTGATTTCATATCTATACGTACCATGATTTTCTGGAAACTATACATGTTTTATAGCGAGGGGTTAGTATGTTCAGAAAATAAATGGATTTTATAAACTTTTATTTTTGCCCACTCACACTTCTGTTTTTCGCTCCTCCAGGTCCTAGATAGCTTAATTACTCAGTGGCGTACGAGGATTAGCTGGCGATTCTGATATATCCCTGTTTAAATTAGTTCTAGTTTTGGTTTTAATTTATCCACATTTTTGCATCACTTACACGTTTGGTTATGTCACCTTCGGGTGACGGCCAGCATGCCTTGACTCTAGTCAAGGTGTGTCATTTATGCATCTTTTTCCCCACATACTTTACTCCCTATCTATAATGCAAAATGAAACTAAAAAAACCAAAATGATTATCAAACAGACTCTACGAAATGATCATCAAACAAACTCTAGGCCTCGTTTAGAATTTAATTAATTGAAATTCCAACTATTTTCAAGGTATATTGAAGGTAGAGATGAATAATTTTTCAATTGTAGACAATTAGATATATGAAGGAAATCGACCCTTCTAATTCTACCATAATAGTTATGACCAGAATGGTTAAGTAATTTTAATGATTAATCATCTTTTACTACCTTCAAGTTTAACATAATATTTAGGGCTAACTATATTTTACACCCTTCAAGTTTGGGATAACATTTAAAATGCAATGAAGTTTCAATTTTCTCATTTTACACCATAAAGTATTTTTTTCGTCAACACACCGTAAAGTATTGAGATTGTATCAATTTATGCCTTTGATCATATTGGTTCTTTTGTTCTTCATTAAATTGATGACATGGTGAGCATGAGACCCTTTCTAGGGTAACATATAAGCCACATTTACACCATATTGATAAAAATAAAAAATAAAAAATAAAAACTCATCAATTTAAAGAAAGATTAGATGTTCAAAGAGACAAAAGATATAAATTGATCCAATTTCAAAACCTCATGGTGCATTGTGAGACTCACCTCAAACATGAAGGGTGTAAAATGTAATTGACCTAATACTTATTTTCATTTACTTCGTCAACACATTTTAATTATCGTGAGTTTCAATTTAAGTCCAATTTTAAATACTAAACGAAACCTGAAAGAGTTTATAAGGGAACTTTAACGAAAAACTCCCGGTACTGTTCACTTTAATTGTAGAGGCTTTGAAATTGTTAACAAATAAACCCCAGGACAGTTTACGTAACCCTATAATACGGTTATGTAAGGTAGTTATAACTAATCGTTGATAAATTAATCAAAGGGCTTGAATTGCACAGTTGGTCATGGCTGACACACAACCAGGCTCTCGAAGCCTTCCATTTGTGACATTTTAAATTCTTAAGTATAATTAACATAGTTTCATAATATTATCCACAAGAATATGCCCTATTGTTAATCAACCCAGCTGCTTAGTCTGCTTTCGCAATGAAATATTATATCATTAAGCTTAAAATATCTGGAAACTGAGTGACTGCCGACCACGCCAATGACTTTCTAACCCAATTAATTATACAATTAAATAATAATTTTCTTAATTAATTAGCAAAGTATTAATCTCTGCGATGACTGATGAGACGCAGAGGTTGATTTAAAAGGAAGGGAACGACAAACAGCATTATTAGGCAAATCTATGTATAGGGTTCAGGCACCCTAGACTCATTTTTTCCATCTTTGCCACCCCCAATGGGTGCCTTGTGAGAGACATCATTACTCAGCACCATGTGAGAGTAGGCACAGATGAGAGAATACTACTGAGACGTCTTGGAAAGAAAGGCAAGTCACAGTGAATTTGATTAGTTATTTAAAACACTGTGCATGAATATTAACTACGCAGACTCGATTCTCTCGAGGCACTTCTAAGCTAATCTCTGTTAGAAAATGTTTTGGGGGAATGTATTGAGTCAGTCACTTGGATCATGGAAGACCCGTCACATTTTAAGAAATGAAACTTCATTAAAAAGGATCAAGAATTTACATAGGGTATGGATGTTAGATGCAAACCACACAGCATACAAAAACCACATGGAAAATTATTTGAGATCCATATAAGAGGGCAAAAGAAATATCACAACACCACAATTACAAACTCATTATAAATACAATACAATTGCTCACCACGGAGGACTTACATTCAACCAATATGAAAGATAACAATCACAAGGACTAAATCTTGCATGGCAAAAAACTAACATCAACAAAGAACAACAATGATGAGTCACCTCCAATAAATGCCAAGTTTCCTCCTCATAGTCCTTTGCCAAACACATAAACCACATTTTTATATCTAAATTATAGTCACTGCTCTAAGATCCAACATTGAACAATAAGCTATAATCGCTACACAACAGGCTCTCATCGACAGAGCGAGTTACCATAACCACATAGTGAAAGAGTGACCACAAACATGAGTTGTAGATTGTTAGAGGATGTGAGACACATGGAGGTGAATAGACCAAAAGAGATTGCAACTGACCCCAAAACCAAGGGTACATAAGGGTCGACAGTGGTAAATTTTTTCATGGGTTAAACGATATCACCAACTCATTTGAAAGTTACTTTCAAAGAAAAAGTCATTTTCAATCTTTAATTAATACATGCATACATACAATAAAGGATACATACATTAACGATTAACAATTTTTCATGTATTCTTGAATGAATGTCTATGTCAATTTAAGTGATAGTCTTCTATTTAGTAATAACTTATTGAACCATGGATATGCTGATTTTTGCAATAATAAGTGGTCTAAATTCACAATTTAACAATATAAATTCACAGTTTTACATCAATCTTCGGAGAAATTGTTGGAACTAGAGCTAGGTCTAGGGTTAGAACTATTGTTGTATATTGCTTCACTAACCGTTGACATAGGCTGATCCTCCAAACCGTTATTACCGTTTCAATGATTAATTGTGCTAAAATTCAGGAGAACATCGAGAGTAGTTAGGACCACCTGCGTGGCTAGGCTTTAATTAGTAGCTCGGGAAATTCAGTTTCAGCTAATCTTGGGTTTCACCCTTTTGCTGGAGAGAAGTTTAAGCCTCTAATTAAGTAGAGTCACTGTAAAAATAAAAAAAAAAATTAAGTAGAGTCAGAAATGTTGAATTAAAATACACCAATTTCAATCTGTTTACCTTTCGGCATTCAAACTAGTTGCATTAGGCATGTGTTTGTTGGTGATGCCGCATTGTCTAAAAGTTGAGTATAGTTTTTCAAAAATAGGAAGAGGAGAAATCTTATTCAGACTATCTCAAAAAACAAATAAATTTTAGTTTTTTTAATTTTTACTTTCACCTTCCTACTAGTCGACGATGCTTCAACTAATTTATTGGTCGATACTGTTGAAATATTCCACATTGATTGTATTTTTAAGAAAATAAGAGTTTAAATATCATAACCCCATTTTAATTAATACCGAGCCTTTTGTGATAAAACCTCACACCTAATAGATTGTGCATGTGGTAATTACCAAGTTGGAAACAATATCGATGTTGTTGATAGTGGGTCTTCGGCCCGTTTCTCTAATAATTCTACATTATTCTTATCTTCAAGGTGAAGTTATATGGTGATGGTTGTTTGGGGTGGTTCGTCATCCATTTTGCCTGTTCGAGGTAAGTTGTATGCTATGGTGGTTCACCTTTAGTTTTGGCAGCGCCTCATGGTAGCAAGTGATTTTCTTGGCTTTAGGACAAGGTTATTTGTTGTTTTGTCTTGTAACAAGTCTAGAAGATCATATTAAGTTGTCTGTGTTAATTAGCTGGTCTCGTTTTAGGAGAGGTTGAGTTCTCAAATATGCTCTCATTATACATCTATATGTGTTAAGTATTCACTAAAATTTACGTTCGTTGTGCGTTATCTTCTCTAAATAATATCAGCTCTCATGTTAAGATTGGTCGCTAAAAATTGTTTATCAACATTTAGTCTTGTATCTTTAAGATTGGTCACCAAAAATTGTTTATCCATATTTAGTCTTGTAATCTTCTAGTCTTTGCAAATTTATTATATCTTTTTTTTTTAAATGAACTGATGTTAGCACGCCAAATATTTCATTATACACTTCTCATAAGTTTAATTTTCTAATTAATTATAGAAAGTTTGAAGTGTAAACTGAGATTTTTGAACTGTCTATAACAATTCCTTTAAAAAAAGTTATTATGAAGTTAGAAAACATCCTAAAATCAAACTAAAGTCAGCCTGGCCATTATAATCGTGTCTCACCCTCCTAGTTCTTTTCGATTTTATTTGTCTTGAGGGTCAGATTTGCCAACTCTAATAAATCATGGATAATGAGAAGTTTACTCTTGAGAATATTAATTTCACATCAAAGAAAGAAATGATCCTTGCTTGTAATAATTGGATTATTCTCTAGTATATATAGCTAACTGGTTTTATGGTAAAATTCTAATTTCTTTATCCTGCATGTGTGTCACATCCCGGCCCGGGGCGGACCACTTCCCGGGCCCATTCCACCACCGTAGCACGATATTCTCCGCTTTGGGCCCCGACTACGCCCTTACGGTTTTGTTTCTGAGAACTCACATAAGAACTTCCTAGTGGGTCACGCCTTGATTTTAGGATCGGGGCGTGTCAATGTGTTTGTAAATAATTGGATTATTCTCTAGTATATATAGTCATTTGATTTTATGGTATAATCTTAATTTCTTTATGGCATTAGAGCAGATTGTGTCATGTGTGAAACTCAACGGCCAGATTTGAAAATCACCACACATGAGAAAGCGTGATGATAGTATTAATCTCACATCGAAAATATAAAAAACATTAGATTTACTTATAAATATGTATTACCCTCCATATTATTAATTAATTTTCTAATAACCTTTTTACGCAACTCTTAATTAATTAAAAGTTGAAGTTGAGTTGGCCTTTGACCTTCGTGCCCATGTTCTGTTCAAAAAATTTCACAATATTTTAACTTTAGTAAACTCGCTTGACTCTTGACCCTTAATTACGACACACTTATTACAACCACTACTTTAGTTTGAACTAGACAACTCCTTCTATACCAAATTAAGCTGTTTATTATGTGGTTTAGTCGAATTCTCTCTTTTTTTAATGTAAAAATATCAATGCACTCAAAAAAAAAAAAAAAAAAAAAAAACTCCCTCTATATGCAATTAGGGTTACAGGGAGATGGGTTAGAGGAGGTAGGATTTGAATTCACCGAGGTCATGATAATTGAAGAAGTAAATGTGGTAACATTTTGTGACTTAGATATATACTTTATGACTGGTTCTTAAAATTTGAACTCGGCATTGTACGAGATCATTATCTATAGTGTCATCATTATTCATAACGACCTAAACAAACAAGTTATAACCATATAGTACCTTAACTGTATAATGTTATATTTTTCCACTTAAGGAGCCACCACCTTTCATTTGAATGCCGAAAGCAAATACAGCAACTTTTGTGAAAGATTATTGATCAATCCTTTCAATTGATTGAACTCACTAGGAAATATTGTAGTGTTTTCATAAATAATGAAAACCAAAAGCATGATGTAAACACAAAAATCTTGTAACGAATGAAACGAGAACATGTGTACAAAGTAGATTTGTATTAATTTGAATTTGTAGGTTACAATCTTTGTTTACAACTGTTCCTTTGATTTCAATCTTCAAATTTGATGTAGATGCGTAGGTTGTTGATCCAAGGGTCGTGATGACTTGATTTCGGACAAACGATTGAACGATTGCTTCAAGTTTTGAGCTTGAAAACAACGCGTGGCCTCAAGGGTGCAACAAATGTAGTGTTTGATGTAAGATTTCGTTGCTTCAAGGGTCTTGGGGACTTGATATTAAAACGAACATTGCTACTAGTTTATAAGCTTGCAATAAAGTCTTGAAGGAATCGGCACAAGTGCTTGTTGATTCTTCAAGGGAGTGTTTTGGCTTTGGTCGAGAGAAAACTTCGGCTTTGGTTGAATGTTCTTCGAAGAGAGCTTTGGCAGCGTATTAGTCTTCAAAGGTTTGGCAGATGTTCTTCTGTGTAGAGATTTCTCTGACCCTCATGCTTGTGGGAGGACCTTGTGTTTATAGGCTTCTCAAAGCTTGCCTTTGGGTGGATTTGGCTTTGATTTATGTCCTAATTTGTCCATGGGAGAATTTAGGCATATTTTGTTTCTTAATTTCAGCCACTTTACTCCCTTGGCCGAAATTATGAGGCCTTGTTGCCTATTTTGTGAGCAATCTTCAATTCTTGCTTGTTTTATGAAGATGCCTTAACTTTTTTTCCAGTTTTGAGAGTATTTTGAGCCCTTGCCGAATTTGAGAGGGATTCTCCCTTGTTTGTCAAGTTTTTTGGGAAGTTTTAAGATTCCTTTCCTTGATTTGTGCCACATATCATTGATAACTTATCCATTTGTGATGAGTCATATGCCACATGAAGTTTTGCAATGCATAATTTGTATGCAACGAAATTTACATGTCTGCACATGCAGATATAAACTTAAATTGAACCTAAAACTTAAACTAAACGTAATTTTTTTTTCTTGGTGAACTTAATTATTGGAAGTTCTTATTTGGGTATATATTGGGACCAACAGCATAAACTCTGTGGAGTAATATAGAGTTGTGGGGTCAGGTAACGGAACGTAAATTATCCACCTCCGGAATATGTAAATAAAAACCTACATTTACATTTTTTGGTGATGTGTCCCACTAATCAAAGAGTGAAAATTACATGAAATCTCAAATTTACATTTCTTCCATTAAAATAGAACTTTTACTACATCTGCCGAAAATGTATGGGGATGCAAATATAATTTTTGCATCTCAAATTTGCATTTTTTATTGGACATGCCCTAATCATTTTTAGTAGGTACAGAGAGACCATATGGTCCATACACGTACATATACGCATTGCTGTTCACATCTATATTCTACATTTTTAGGGTTTTTCCCCGTTAGGAGAGAGGAGAGAAGAGATCGATTGGCTCCAGTAATTATTGATATATCAAATTATATCAAACCTAATGATAATTATGTTGACCTTGCCTCAGCGTACGTACCATGGACAAGGAAAATGGTACTAATGATAATCCACATATATACCACATGATATGGTCACTCCACAACATGACATGCCAGCATGCCATATACAGAAAACGATTTGGTAGTCTAAGCTAGCTAGCATGCCTCATAACATTATCCAGGTCCTGTTTGTGGACCTAATAATTAAGCCAGCTAGAGAGTAAGACCTTGTACTCGAGCCTTTCAAACCGAAGATTTTATATGGCAATACACAATCCCGATAGAATTTCATGTCAATGACATAAAAACGTGTAAGTTTTTGTCTGGCATGAGTACATGATAGTATAATTGTGTTATGTAAATTGTTCTTCTTAAATCATACATACATACACAAAACAAAAACTTTACACCCTCAATACAACATCATGCATAGCATCTCAAATTAATAATATAATATTATTTGAAAAAGTTAAATTAAGTATTTCGTTATTCATCTAGGATGTCATGGTAGCATACCAATTATTGCTAAGTCCTCTACAAATGCATAAATTAATAAAGATACGCTTTTTTGGTTTTAAGCTTGTCAACCAATCAAATTACACATATTATATATAGCATTATCCTAACAAACCTAATTAATTAAATCTAAGTGATTCAACCTTCGGTTCCAGCTAGCACATTTTTCATAAACATAAACATATGAGCCAAAACATGCAACGTGGCTAAATCTGTATCTCGAAAACCATATGCCTACAAGCAGTCAACCGTTAGATCCTTGCAAATTTGACAACGGTTTTGAAGTACCACAAGTACAGCAATGCCTTTATTTGTTTTCTAAGCCTGAGTTCTTGATCAGACGGCCATGATCATCTCTGTCCTCTGAATTGTACCCTTAAATTCGAACAACTGGAATCAAATCAGAAGGGTGTATGATGTGCCCTAGTACCTCTATCATACAGCACATATAGTTGAATTCCAGATCACTAGCCCTACTAAAAACAATTCATGTTAATTAATTCACCCTGCGTGTATTTATCTGTGGAGGTTTCGCTAATTCCATGATCGATGCTGGTTAGTTGCGGCAATGGCTTAGGAAGGGTCCCTTAAAACATACAAAAGAAACTAAACCAATCATATCAATATAATTTGTTGATGCATAAAATCAGTGAGGATTTTGGTATAACTGAAAGTGTTAAGTTTGTGACCTTCGCTAGATTGTTCCGGTCACTAGTGTGGATAAGTATGGAAATGAATAGAGACAGGGAAGCAAACACCAGATGTACGTGGTTCACACAAATTAGCTACGTCTACGGAGTAGAAGAGTTGTCATTAATTGTGAAAGGTTTACATAAGTACATAGGTTCAAGCTCTCCTTTAGTGAGTACAAGTGAATGATTTAGTACAAATGACATTAGGAAATATTGTGGGAGAATGATCACCTTTTATAGAAGAGTGTTTCTAGCTTTGTTTTGACATTGACACGTGTCGTGTTGTGATTGGCTTTTGATGTTGACACGTGTCGTGCTATGATTGGCTTCTGATGTCGACACGTGTCACGTTGTGATTGGCCTCCTAGTTGGAGGAAAACTCTTTGAAGGAAATTTTGTGAAAAACATGTTCATTTGAGCAACATCTATGGCATGTAATTAACAATTAAAGGCGGAATCATGCTTGTATGCACTCAAAACAAAACATTACCCATGAAATTCAAAGCCTATAGTTATGTGAACCAAGACTCAAATCAAGAACAAAGTGAGTTGAGGAATTTTATACCTTTGTTGATTCCTCTTTGCATAAGCAAAGGCTAATCACCCAAGGAGAGGGCCTTCATTATTTGCTTCTTAGCTCCATGGATTTCTTGGATGAGGATGGTTGAAAGGATTCTCCAAGTTCCCAAAGTTGAGAACCTCTAAGTCTTCACACTAAGGTAGGACTTGAAGAAGAGATGAGTGACGTAGAGGAAGTACGATTGCTAGCTAAAATCCTCTAGGGTGGCCGACCTCTTAGAGAGAAAAGGGAGCTTGTGTTCTCATCTTTTCTCCAAAAGAAACCCTAAGGATGAAATAACTATAAAGTTGCCTTTATACCACCTCACAATGGAGTGGCAAACTTGCAATTAAGCCAAGTTCACTACCCCTCTCGATATGGCCGGTTTTCCCAAGCCTTTGGACTATTTTGGGCTTCTTGAATTTTGTTTGTTAAGTTGTCATACAACTTAAGCTAATGGGCTTGACGATTCGAAGCCCAATTTGGGCTTTAAGGCCCAAAACTAACTCAAGGTTTAAAACGAACTTATTCGTTTGATTAATTAACATATTAATTAACTCTTGCCATAAACAATTAAACCATTTAAGTGTCCTTACTCATCACTGTCAAATCCTTTAAGCATTACCTTACACGGTGTGCGATCCATTAAGTTCCTTTTAGCGAGACAGTGGGCGATTAGAACTCTTTCAAATCGATTGTAAATTGAAACTTACTTTCAATTCTCCCTTTAGTGATTATACACGTTTAGGGCTTCCACAAACCATGAGTGACACCTAGCAGTATGTCATGGTTACCCAAGCTAATTAGAAGAGGTGAAGAACCTATTCAGTTTAGGATTACAATGCAATACAGTCTTTCTCTAATACAATACTCTTGACCACATTGTTTGGTTTGATAGTTTATTCATATCTACTATCCAATCTGATTAATTTACTTATATGATTACCTTGAATGTGATTTGGAACGACTTCATAAATCTCATTCATACTCTGGCCAGAGATTCTTAATCATATCATAGAGTATTATCCCTCAAACAGTTTGAAGGTTAGAGATCCCTTGTTGCGCATTCACTTGCCTCCATGGCTAAGTGGCTTAACCCCAACTATGTCGTGGACACCCTCGAATGGAGTGACTTTGACATAGTCAAAGATCAAGGACCTAACCACAAGACAACTATGATGCCTCAGGTTAAAGTACTACTTTGCATTATCCCAACCATGAGTTCTCATGTGACATGAGTATGAGAACTCCTTGTTGATCACGTTCAGTAAACTCATTCTCTATTGAGCACCTACATACTTGTCTTGGTGTTAGTCACACCAATGACTTGAGACCAGTCACTCTCCCTAAGAGAAGACATAGCACGTACTGATCTTAATGGTCTGTCAATGCCCAATTGGCAATCCTATGATCAGGAACGTTTAGGATATGTATATGAAAGAGAATGGTCTTATGAATCTAACTTCTTTAGATCGCATTCTCCCAATTACATATTCCTTGGACTTATCGTTTAAGCATATAACATTTATATGAGACGGCTTCAAACAATAATCTTTGCCCTTTAAATTAAACTATATTAGTTTAACATGTGAAATGTCCGTAAAGTATCATCATATGATTGGTTTTAGGGCACATTTCCAACACTCTTCTGGGTCCTTGATGGTATAACGTTGACCAGTGCTCAGTAGTTTCGGGATTGGTCAAGTATGGTACAAACAATGCTCCCCTAAGTTCCCAAGTTAGGGAATTTCCTCGATTGGGGACTTGCTAGATCCAAGCTGCTGAGTAATCACGAAACTTGTAAGTACCGAAGTGTGGTATCGTTTTCACTTGCCTTATCTGTCTCATAGGTAGATGTGGCATCTTCTCTAGAAGTACATTTCCTCCATCCAAGGGTGGTATCTTTAACCGGTGGAGATGCACAAGGTAAAGCATCAATTTCACTTGAAGCTTACTTGTAGTTTCAGGCTTGGTCAAGCGCAAAACAAACCCTATAGTAGGAGTCCCCCAAGTCGCCAAGCTAGGAGATTTACCGAAGGAGGTAACAGACAAGGTAAGCAATCAGACTTCCAAGCAAACAACCTGGATCAAAGGTTCGACTTCGGCTTCAGGTTGATTGTTCTCCATCTCCTTGTGTCGTAAACAGCAACAAGGATAAGGAGAATCAAATGGAGAAGAGATGATATGAGATACTTTTGCTTTTGAAGAAGTAACTTTCCACATGCTTATTCTTGAACTGGGCTGTAGGGTTTTCTGGTTTCCTCCATAGTATAAGGCCGACTCAAGAATTTGAGGGTCAAAACAAGTCCATCAAATCTAGAGTATGTTCGACCCTGAAGATATGGGATACTTTTGCTGTTGACAAAGTAGTAGATGTATTAGCACGTGTTCTGTTACGTTTGTCTCCATATGCTTCATTGTATCCTTCTCACTTGCCCTATCTGTTCCTCAAGCAGATATGGTATCTTCTCTGGAAGCATAAAATGTTGAAGATGAGTACTCGAGAGCAATGTCGGGTAAGTAATTAGGCAAGGGGTTCCAGGCAGTCAGTTCCTGACTGGAAGCTTGATTCCAAGTGCTGACTGATTGCTCTCTTTCTCCTTGTCTTTCAGGTAAGAACAAGGCCAAAGGAAAAGACAGAGAAAAAGCATAATATGGGATACTCTTGCTTTTAACCCTGATGATATGAGATACTCTTGCTCTGGTGTGGCTTGTTTGCAGAGGTATTATCGGGGGGAAAATAAGCTGAGTATTTTGAGAGACTCTGCTGAGAATGCCCTCTCGGATGTGAAGAAAAGTTGAGCATTTTTTTTTTATTTGCAGGCAATTTTTAAGTGCCCTCTCCGAGTAAGGCAATTTTTTTTTTTAATTTTTGAATTTTCAAATTTCTGAATTTTTGAATTTTTGAATTTCAGAAAATATATATATTTTAAGCTTTATAGGTGAAGCTTTGAGGGTGAAACTTTGTTGGGTACCATGAATTGATTTTACTTCACGCTATCTTGATCAAGATAGTGTGAAGCTTTTGTAGGTGAAGTTTTTGTGTTCAAGCTTTGTAGGTGAAGCTTTTGTGGTGGGTGAAGCTTTTGTTAGTGAAGCTTTTGTTGGTGAAGCTTTTATGGGTGAAGCTTTTATGGGTGAAGCTTTTGTAGGTGAAGCTTTTGTTGGTGAAGCTTTTATGGGTGAAGCTTTTGTGGTGGGTGAAGCTTTTGTGGTGGGTGAAGCTTTTGTGAGTGTAGCTTTTGTGGGTGAAGCTTTTGTAGTAGGTGAAGCTTTTGTTGGTGAAGTTTTTATGTGTGAAGCTTTTGTGGGTGAAGCTTTTGTGTTGAAGCTTTGTAGGTGAAGCTTTGGAGTTGAAGCTTTGTAGGTGAAGCTTTCGAGTTGAAGCTTTTGTAGGTAAAGCTTTGGAGTTGAAGCTTTTGTTAGGTACCATGAATTGATTTTGCTTCACACTATCTTGATCAAGATAGTGTGAAGCTTTTGAGAATTCGTAGTTGTCCTCCATTGATGAATGATGTGAAAATTAACTTAACACACAATTAAACCCTACTAAGATAGTTGTAGTATATGAAAGTAGGGATCGTTCTAGGCCGGGGATTAACTAGGGCTGCTAATCTACATAAATATGGCTCAAAAACACAAAACTAGGCTTAAAAACACTTAACTAGACTCAAAGAACTCAAAGCAAACTAAAAAGACTCAAAACAGCACAAAACAATCAAATAAACTCAAACTAGACACTAGAATGTGAATTGGAGGAAAATTGATTTTAATTTGACTCAAAATAGTTAAAAACACAAATTGGACATATTCTAACTAACTTGACTCAACAAAGTAAAGGGGATTGGGTTTTTGACGAATTTAAAGTAAAACTAAATAGAATTAAAGACTCTAAATACTTTGGACGAAATTGGTGAATTAAATGGGTGAATGGCTAGTTAGAGGGTCATTCTCCACACATGAACATATGCAACATAAATCGATTTCCATTATTGTTTCTTTAAACCATGAACGACAATGCCCCAAATTAATCATGAATGCACTAATTAACTCTCAGATTTTCCTAAATTCATTTAATTGAATGGACAACGCATCACAACCAAATTATTCTCATCAAGTTCCCTATATGAACAGCATGATAGAGATACATTCAAAGATTGTTAAGTTCCATGGAAATCATAAGCATTGGCAAGGTTATTGTAACTATGAACTGCATGATACTCCAACCAAGAATCTACTTAACACGATTGTGACTAGCAATTTTCACTACTTTTAATTTTAAGTTCCTAACGATTAGGTGAAAGTCCCTTACAATTTAGCATCAGATTCAGGCATGTGAATTAAGTGTCGACCCTCAACCAACATACAAGAATAAGTTATCAATCAAACAGATAAGTAAATCACATTCATGTTTTGCAAAACAAAAACTGAAAAGAAGCAATTCATATTAAACATATGTCCATGGCTTTGAATTCACCTCTAACTAGAAAGAAATTAGTTCCTCATGTCTTTGAAAACATAAAACCAAATAAAAACAAACATTGAACTAAAACTAAGGATAGAATACACCTAGAAAAGTCCAGCAATCCAAGCTTGAATGGCAGGACACGACTCCAAGGGTCTCCTCTCCTTCCTTCCTTACAAATTTGCACACAAGTATGTATTTTCTAATGTTTTGGCTCTTGTATGTGTGGTGTGGTTGAAGGGGACGAATTTGTGGTGAAAGGTGGATGGTGTGGTGATCTGATGCTAGAGGGTAGTGGTTTGAATTGTGGCAGACAATATGTATTTATAGGAAGAAAAGGCACAACAAAAAGGGTTGAATTAGAACTCCAAATCAGCAAAGAACAAGGACAATTCTCATCAGATTTCAGGGATGAAAAGGAGTAGGAACTTCGTTAGATTTCTAGGGGGAAGAAGAATCAAGTATTTGCATTATTTCAGGGCTTCTAGAATCAGATATTAGGCATTCTAATGTGATAAGGAGTCCTTTTTGCAGCTAGATTTAAGGCATGATAAGATTGGGATAGGATAAGATAAGATAAGGTTAGTTTAGATAAGAGAAGGTCGGATAAGGCTTTGAATAATGTTCATTCTTTTGAGCTGATTCTTTATCTTTTTTGTCTTGGATTTATTTTCTTCATCTTTTCAGCACATTCCTAACCTCTTGAACTTCAAATTCGTCCATCCATCTTGCTCCACTCATAAGCTATCCATTTGATGCCCAAAACTGCCTCAAAATGCTCCAAATTGCACTTTCCTGCCAACTTTGTCATTTGGACCTACAAACACACGAAAATAGCTTAAAACACTATAATAAACACAAACAAACTATGAAAATGCAAGAAAACAAGCTAACTAAGTCGCACAAATATGCTCCTATCAATCAAGCTTTTATTGGTCAAGCTTTTGTGGTGAAGCTTTGTTGGGTAGCATGAATTGGTTTTGCTTCACACTATCTTGATCAAGATAGTGTGAAGCTTTTGAGAATTTGTAGTTGTCCTCCATTGATGAAGCTTTGTTGAATTTCACTTTTTTTGTTTTTTGTTTTTTTTTTTTTTTTGGGAAACCAGAAATTTGAAAATGGGGGAGAAACAACATATACAAATTTTGCTTCCACACTGTTGAGCAAGAGATTGTGATGCAAGCCACACCTTATAGTAGTTGAAGGTTTGGATGAACCATATAAATTGAATTTGCTTCGAATAGTCTTGATCAAGAGTGTGAAGCTTTCTACGAGTTGTAGTTGGCCTTCATTGATGAAGCTTTTGTTAGCACCATAAATTGGTTTTGCTTCACTCTGTCTTGATCAAGAGTGTGTGAAGCTTTCTATGAGTTGTAGTGTTTGCATTGCTACAAAGGAGAAATGTTTGAAGCAGATACAAGAGGGTTGAATAGCTTAATCTTCGTCTGCCATGCACTAAAGTTGTTGTTGGCTTGCAATAAGACTTTGTTGGTGACTATAACTCTTGTTGGGCATAAGTGCTCCCTTAGTTGAGTTGTTAAGCTTGAGGGTTTTTTATTATTTATGAATGTTAGGAGTTCACATGTACAAGTTGTACCACTCGTCTTCTGGTAGGTGGAATAAATGGTGAGTTGCTTTCATCACTTGGTTGGTGGTACGAAGGTGAGTTCCTTCATTACCTTTCATCACATTTCATCACCTGGTTGGTGGCATGAGGATGAGAGTTCCTTCTTCACCTGGTTGGTGGCATGAAGATGAGTTCCTTCTTCACCTGGT